>JAEQBA010004339.1:0-257953 GCA_019434445.1 Phalangium opilio | reverse complement strand
TTAAAGTTGTCGTCTTTTTACTTAATTTTTTTTGTGGAGAATATTAATTGTTACCTTTAAGAGTACATTACATCATTCATTTTCATTTTATAATTAAACTAATTTAATGTTCTGTACCTGTCACTCATTTTGAAAATTTAAAATCATGAAATGATGACGCATATCTGTCTCTGGAAAATTATTATTATTATTATTAAATATACAAATTACGTATATTAAACCGTTTTAATTTATCATCTCGTTAACCACTACGTAGTAGTTTTCAAACTAGGAGGATTGATACCATTTGCACCAGGAGGCCAGGGTTGTACTATACAAAAACATATTCTGAATCAGTCTCAGGAAGATTCGATCATTCAGATTTTGCTGTCCCTAACCCTTTAAAATTAAATTTATTCGCTTGATATTGTAGTTACTACATTATTGCATTACGTTCGGAGATGCATCTCCGATTATAGAAGAAATAGCCTGCATTTTTCTGGAAAAACTTAACGTTACGTTTTTATACTGGTAGGTGGTAGCACGCGCCTAATTTGCCTGTTAACGTTAGGGCGCCGCGTAAAAGGTATAAGAACTTTGTTAGAAGGGGGCACGAGGTATTACTCCCCACCCCCACGTGTTCCCGCGTTCTTTTGGCGCGCGCTCTTCATCTTGGCGGGAAAGGCAGGCAGGCAGGCAGCACGCGCCAGCTGTCGCGCGCCAAGCGAATAAAAAATGCACGCGCGCTCGCGCTCCAGTCCTACCTATTAGAATAGAATACTATAAGAACACGCGCCAGAGTTAAGAATAAGAGGAAGGGGGGGGGGGCGGAATGGGGGGGAGGGAGTAAGGCATTGTGTTGGGAGGAAAAACCGTTAGTACTCGATGCCTACGACGTCAACCTTGAGTGAATACGCAACAAACCATCACTTAACGCGCGTTCATCTATTAAATAAGAAGAAAACCGTTTACTTACGAACGTCGGAATTATTATTAAATTTTTACTTTTTTTTAAAGGGATACTAAATACTAAATTAAAATGGTACTTCCAGCGTTGTTGTATTTGTGTGTAAATATATTTACTTATTATGCTTAAATATTCATGTGTTTATTTGTGTTTTTATGTTTTTTCTTTATTTTTTGTTGTAACGTTTTGATGTTATTTTTAGCTAAACAAGTAAACATAGTTTAATCTGAAAAGTTTGGGTTTCGTTTTTGTGTAAGAAAATCTCTTTAACTGCCCGCTAGAGGGCACGCTAGTCATCGGGAATCTTTGACCGGACCGGACCGAGGGCTCGGTTCCCACGAGAAACAGAAAGTAATAAAAACTTTGAAAGAGTCGATATCGGAGAGTTAAAAGAATAAGGGTATTATATTATATGGCATGCAAGTTTGAAATTGCAAATATAGTGGGAGAAAAAACAGAGGTTAGGCCTGGGCCTAGATTTAGCAAATAGAAAACGGGGGGGGGGGAATGAAGGGATATAGCAAGGTCAAGGACAAATCCCCTGGTCATAAAACACGCGCTTAATCTTAAAAGAATAACAGAATTTTGGAGTTTAATGATAAAACATAAAATGTTGGGAGCTAAAGTCCAAAGTTGCATGGACAAAAGAAACGATAACAACTCAGGCCTTAGAAATAAATAAATGCATATCATCAGACATAAAAACGCAAGGCGTAGGATATCTTCATTAGAATTTACAATTAACTAATAAGATCAATTTGATTATATCGTTATTTTCATGTGTGGACGTTTCAGTATCTCTTTGAGACAAACGGTTGATGGGGGACGCGTTTCGTTTGTCCGTTGGTACTGGCTCGTGCCAAAGATAAGGAGATGAAACGAAACGCGGGCTGTTCCATTATAACTACACGCTTCTTCACGGAACGGAACTAACTTCCTCTATAGCGGAACTAATTGACCGCCCCCCCCCCGCCACCACGCAAGCATTTTTAATTAGCTTTCCCTCTCTCTCCTCTATAGCTCTGCTTCTTTCCTAATCTTCATTTTCAAATATTAAAGAAATAAAATAATAACCAACCATTTCTCTAAGATCAATGATTTCTTTGAAATTAACTTTTGGATTATTCTTATGAATGAATTCAAATCGATGACATTTACGACAACCATTTTCAAACTCCCTGACTATTGTGACAAATTTTAACCCCCCAGACTTTCGTGACAATTTAACCCCCCCCCCGGACTTTCGTGGCAAATTTACCCCCCCCCCGACTTTCGTGGCAAATTTAACCCCCCCCCCGGACTTTCGTGACAAATTTAAAAAAAAAAAAACCCCGACTTTCGTGACAAATTTAAACCTCCCCCTCGGACTTTCGTGCCAATTTAAAAAAAAAAACCCGGACTTTCCTGACAAATTTAACCCCCCCCCCCTCGGACTTTCGTGACAAATTAAAAAAAAAACCCGGACTTTCCTGACAAATTAACCCCCCCCCCCTCGGACTTTCGTGACAAATAAAAAAAAAAACCCGGACTTTCGTGGCAAATTTAAACCCCACCGCCCGGACTTTCGTGACAAATTAAAAACCCCTGACAGTTAATTAACACTTAATTTCAAATTGCCTGACATTACAAGTTTGCAGATATAAAACCCCATGCAGAATCTTGAGAACCAAACTGAATCTTAAAATAGCTGAACCACTTTGAGTACCTAAGCCTACTTCAATGTTACACTGCAGTTCAATAGAGAGTTCGGGGTTGATGCGCTCGATAACAAATGTCTTTCAAGCAAACCCTATTATAATACACACGAAGTTTGTTCAAGAGCAGCTGCCGAGTTCTAAGGAGTAAGAACCCGAGTACGAGTCCCAACCCAACGAAGCCACCGATTTATAAAAATCTTTCCCGGTGCCGGGTGCCGTTCCGTCTTCGGCCGGCAACATAAAGACAAGTTCCTGGTGTGTCCCGCGTCTCATCCACGAGAAGGAAAGAAGCCTTTCTCCGGCGCCAAGAGCCGGGAAGACACCGTTACCGTTGGTCGGTCGGATTAAAAACCGCAGTCCCCGCTAAGTTACGTCAACATCACCGCATACTTTCATAGTATTTTTCAAACTAGGCGGAATTTCGTCTTAGAGAAATTAAACATTAATATTTAAGTTGGTCGTCCTTCCAAATTAACTCGAGACTTTAAGGCTTTCATTAACCCCTTCGTGTCTAATTATACCTAGTTTTCAGACTATAGCAATATCATTTGCCACGGGTCTACGACAATTGGGTAAAAGACATTTGGATGACGACAGTTGGGTGAAAGACACTTGGGTGACGACGACTGGGTGAAAGACACTTGGGTGAGGACGATTGGGAGCGCGGCAATTGGGAGCTGGGTGTTTGCAATGAAACCGACAGAGCGTCAATTGGGTGAATGGGGAAATTAGGACCCGCATTGTTTTTCTCTATTAGAGCATTTCAAGGTCATACTTTCTAGAAATTAATTTCAAAGAATACACTAGATGTATTTCATTAAACTCTCTGCATAATTTATGCAAATTTGGTCGCAAAAAAAACCATTATTACTTCATTATTGCTAATTATCAACTTTTACTAAAATCATGTCTCAGTAATTTTTTACACCCCCCCCCCCCAATACGTTGTGCCACAGAATATATTCTTTGAATATAAAGTGACGCTCAAAGACTATAACCTTTTGTCTGATAGGCGCATGCGCTCAAAGACTATCTAATTCTTGAGAACTATTGGAAAATGCTGCTTGTGCAAAAAAAGTCGGAACTTTCGATTTAAAAAATCTCGAGTTTTTCTTAAAAACGACAGAGAATTTCCGGTATGGGGAATAACGTGGAATAGGTTACAAAATTGGCAACCCCCCCTCTACACCCCCCCCCCGAAGACAAGGAAATGGGTGCGCCCCCCAAGCAACACCAACATATAGACATAATACCATAATAAAGGGAAGCTGAACATACATAAATACAGTCAAGAAAATTATATTTTAGCTTAAAACAAAATTATCCTGTACTTCTGTTCCTACAAACCGCAATTGGCAAGTGTTGCCAGTTTGCAATTCATCCAGACTGAAAGCTGGTAGTTCCGTTAGATTCAGTTCCAAACCCGAGACGTTCTGGCAAATTATTAGCCAGGTAACCTTGGAGCGCATGCGGTTAAAGTCGAGAAACGGGGGCAAAAAATCTCTATCCCCTTTACCGCACATTATCTATAACACAATCTGTATATAGGTTCACCTTCCCTTTACAAGATTCTATAACCGTACTATATTGATAGAGTAACATGAACTTTATATAGTTAAGGGGGAATTCCCCCTCCGTCCCCCGTATAAGGGAGAGGCACGTCCCCCCAAGCCGAGTGTGTGTAAGGGGATTACAAGGCCAGATACAATTAGATCATTTTATATATAAAATTCGGATTTTCCCCAAAAAAAATGGGATTTCTTGTACGGGGCTGGGGAAAGGCCGGGCGGATTACTACACCAACGTAAAATAAAAATAGTCTTCCGTTGTTGTAACTGTTATAGGTTAGGTTAGGTCGAGGATATCCGGCCTAGCAAAAATAAATACGAACTTTCACCAGACGCATTGCTTTCTCTGGTAATATTGTAATAATATAAAGAATTGTCACCTCCCCGCCTTTGACTGTATTACGCTTTATAGGCAGTTAATAACGAAGTGTCACTACTAGTATCTATCTAGTATTATAGAAATGTCGAAATCAGGGTTAGGTTGAATTCACTAAGGCGAAGAAATGAACTGTTTATTGCATGGCGATTGTGTATGCAGGAGACCGCCATTCTGAGGGTTCGATTGAATTATGTATTGCCGCAATAAGGGTGTAGCAAAGGTGTGGATCACAGACTTAACATCGGGTTCAGTGACCAGAAATTATACTATATCTTAAGATTGGCTATTATTTAAGTTTAAGGGATAATGAAGCCCGTTTTTATTGTTAAATAAAGTGAAATTAAAGGGATTGTAGCGTATAAATCAAATTATTAAACGGAGAACATAATTATTGCGTAAATAGATAGTTTTCAGACTATAGGAGGATTGACACAATTTATACTGCAGGAGGCGAAGCTACTTGATACTGCATCTTGAACACCAACTAGCATGGCCTCCTGGTGTAAATTGTATGAATGCTCCTAGCCTATGTATTAAAATGGCTTCTTTCATGAAATTAAAGACTAAGTAACTGAATTATAATATTTATAAGGGAATTTTTCTTTATTTCTTTTTTGTAAATTAAAGTTTCCCTAGCTAATAATTTCAATAACATTAATTTTAAATTTAAATTTTAATATCTTAAAGGTGTTTTGGACACGAGACTCTTTTGATTAGAAAACATTTATTTTGGTTGTTGGAGCTTGGAGCTAGTTGCGTCATTATGACGCGTGTGTTCCCAGAAATGTCCGGTAATTTTTTGCCTGAGATTTCATTGGGTTTCGTCTCCAGCTGGGCCTGCACCGAGGTATCCAACCGTGAGCAGACAACCGTGTACGTCGCCTTACAGATATTATGCCACCCCCAATCCCCAATAATTCATTATTACACCAAACACCTACATACTAGGCCTAATATATTCCCCGTTTGAAAATAAACCGAAGCCTTAAACGTTACGTTACCGCAAGGTAAACTTAGCTGGAGTTCCGCTAAGTTTCAGAGAGACACTTTGAGGGTTGGTTGGACAAAGAAGTCCAGTCAAAAATTTCAATTTCTTATACTAGGAAAAATTTTACTAGGATATTTTTTTTAAAAATTTTGTTTTTATTTGGTATTAAAATTGAGGGTGTTTCTGTAAGGTTTGCAGTTAGATTAAGGGTTACTAGTGTTCTATAGACAATTTTGAGTCGAAAATGTTCTATGAGATTTTGCCGTCCGGGTCACCGTTTTCGAGTTATTATGATTGGAGTGTTTTAAGCATAAACTCTTAAATTTCATGAAGAAATTGAAAGAAGATTTTAACTTAATTTTGGGGTCATTGGGCCATGATTTAAATATAAATTGAACCTGTTTAAAGATAATGAGATACGACCTTGGGTAACAACGAAAAAATTTAATCATAACTGGACACTAAATGAATGAAGGGTCAGTTTCAAGGACTTATAGTGGCTGAGTTGTGTTTGCAACACGTATACACGACAACAATTGGTCATTTAAACTTAGCAAACAAATATAATATAGGATATTTTAAATAATTACAGGGTCCAAAAAATATAGGATTTCATAGGAATTATATAGGACCACTGTCTACGTATTTTCCTCTTGCACGGTAAATTAAGAGCTCTAGTGTCCCGATCGAGTCCCCGATCATCTGAGGGAGGACTTTACTTCTATCCTATTTTCGTTGTGTTCTAATTCTATGATCACAGGTGACATCATAGACACGAGAAATTGACTATATACATGCGCAACAGGTTGAAAAATCGGACTGGGTTCCCCTATATATAGGCAGCAACACACGGAATATTTCTTTAATAATTCATAATTCAAACGAGGCCGCCGTCAAACTGGCATCACGCGAACCTCAACGTACCAACCATAGTATATATGCTGTATCTTCTTTGTTCTTAAATTGCAGCATGCAAATCAATGATAAGTACCTTATCCCTACCTACATATAACCATGAATTAACACCATTTTACCAAGAAAACATAATTAAATGTAATTAAATATAGGCCTACAGGATGTTAATTGCATAAATTAATCGGGATTTTCATTGGGAAATCATGCAATTTTGAGTAACTTTTATCTCCATTTTGCTTGCCCTAAGATACGCTGTTTTCGAGTTAAGATTGTTAAGAGTATTTAATTAATTAAGAGACTGATTTAGACAATGATTTTTAATTTAATTAAGGGGTTAATTAGCTAAGGAATAATTTTGTTGCATTTTTAAATCCCTGACTTTTCACTGAGCCGTTAATACAATTACCTTTTAAGCAATTAAGATAATTTTTAAAAATAGATGGCGCTCGCCTCGCCAAAGGGGTCTACAGAAATCAAAGAGGAGGGAAATAGGGAGAGATAATCGCATAGGCAGCCGTGATCCATCCGTATTGAGAAGAGAGGAAAATGTGTGATACGCGGCGGCTCTTAACGCGCAACTTATTCGCGCACAGTTGACGTTATTGGTTCTCCTCTTTCGGGCTACTACTACGTCACCAAAATTGCTCGGAAAGGTTTAAACGTTGTTAAAACGTACGCTTTAAAAATAAAAAGCCGAGGCTTAAGTGAAATGTTCAGCCAAGTGGGCTTTTTTAAGCAAAGAGTTATTTATTTATCAGAGGTAATTTAGATAGATAGTATAAGATTAGAGCCGTGTAATGTTTCAGGAAAATATTCAAAATATCTTACTTGTAAACATATAACACCAAATCCTGCTAATGGATCACTATCACCATTAGAAAATGGCTTGAGCACACGAACCCACGAAATGATGTTTTTTAATTACACATTGTTGATGTTTGGTTATAGGTTTTCGAAATGGTTTAAAAGTTATACCGTTCATTTTTGGATTACTTGAATACCGCGTATTGCTACTACAATTCAAGTAGCAGCATTTTTTGTGGTAAACTATTTTAAATTACCTCTGATAAATAAATAACTCTGCTTAAAAAAGCCCACTTGGCTGATCATTTCACTTAAGCCTCGGCTTTTTATTTTTAAAGCGTACGTTTAACGTTTAAACCTTTCCGAGCAATTTTGGTGGCGTAGTAGCCAGAAAGAGGAGAACCAATAACGTCAACTGTGCGCGAATAAGGTGCGCGTTAAGAGCCGCCGCGTATCACAAATTTTCCCCTCTAGATGGATCACGGCTGCCTATGCGATTATCTCTCCCTATTTCCCTTCTCTTTGCAGAAATTATGGCCAACATTATGAACTTATGGTTATAGATAGCCCTGTTGAATTGCAATTGCATTGACAACATTTGTCCATCCATTAAGGCACAGTCTATAAATGCATTCTTCGTGTAAAGCTGTTAGAGGCCTATAGCAAGAAGCGATATCTAGTTTCCTGGGGAGAAGAATTAAGGCTGTTATAGGCCTATAGCAAGAAGCGATATCTAGTTTCTTAGGGAGATGGTTTAAGGCTGTTATAGGCCTATAGCAAGAAGCAATATCTAGTTTAGACTGGATATAAAGAGCTACAAATGTGCAGGCGAATTAACTGAATCTTCTCCCTAATAAACCAGATATCACTTCTTGCCTATATACAGTAGTATAGAGGTGCGCATCGCATGCAGTTTTATAATAAAGTCGTATATTTTGTTCTAAGGGTTATCTAGAAAAAGTCAAAGAGTGGGATTGTGTATGTTCTTCTTTCAAAGTGTAGTTGTAGAGCTCACTTAAAACGCTGCGTATAATATACACTATCATCGGAACACCTGCGACAGAAAAACTCTAGAAACAACAGTCTCCTTCCCTCCTATGCGACAAGTTACCTTTAACGCTAACAAGACATCACCGCCTTATAGTCGTTCTTAACTTAACAAGCCTTTCGCTCTATTAAAGCGGGCAACGCGAATGCAATTATAAAGTATACATCTTCTTTGCCTGTCGCGCGACACCAATGTGAACGTGTAGCACCAGGAATTAAAAATTGTGTTCTAAGGTACAAGTGTATATGCGTATACGTCTTTATGCTATCTATTTTTAAACGCGTACGCCTACGCTGAATTATGATTTCAAAAGAACGCCACGGTTTCTTCAGAAAGGTTTCAAGTACAAGTTTATCGCCGTTATTGTATCATATATTTAAACGCGTACGCGTACGCCGAATTATGATTTAATCCGTATGGATTCTTCAGAAAGGTTTCAAGTACAAGTTTATGGCCGTGATTGTATCATATATTTAAACGCGTACGCGTACGGCGAATTATGATTTCATCACGTACGGATTCTTTAAAAAGGTTTCAAGTATAAGTTTATGGCCGTGATTTTATCATATATTTAAACGCGAACGCGTACGCCGAATTATGATTTAATCCAGTTCGGATTTTAATTCACAATAGATCAAGGTTTCACGTACAAGTTTATCATGTTGATTCTATCCTATCTTTAAACGCATACGTGTACGCCAAATTATGATTTCATACGCACAGATTCTTGAAAAAGGTTTCAAGTACAAGTTTATGGCCGTGATTTTATCATAAATTTAAACACGTACGCGTACGGCGAATTATAATTTCACACGTAGAGATTCTTAATTCACAATAGATCAAGGTTTCAAGTACAAGTTTACGTCGTTACGGTGTACTCTTTTTAAACGCGTACGTCTAAGTCTACTTAAATAAAACAATACTTGAATTTTAACGTTTAAAGTTATATATTTTCAAACGCGTACGCGTATGTGACGATAATTTGATATAATATTTTGGTACGACGACGTATCATTCAAAATAGACAAATGTATCCTATCTCCTATACCTATTTTTAAACGCGTACGCCTACGCCTGTCTGTAATTTCACCTATTCTTAATTCAAAATAGCCAATTCGAAATTTTGAAACGCGTACGTCTACGTTAATTACATTGTTCAAAATTACGAGTGTCGTCACAGGTTGACATTTTAAAGGGATATCCACGTCGCGTTTTGTGACAGGTAGCGGTTAATGTCATTTAGAAAAACAAACTTCAGGTGACTATCACTTTAATTAAAATGGATTTAGACTATACAAAGATGTCAAAGTGTGCTTTGAAAAATTGGGGAAAATATTTTTACGGGATTTCGGCAGCAACTTTGAATGTTTTGAAGTTCAAATGGACTTTTTGACTTTGAACACGTAATTTCAAATACAACATCTTCGGTTATAGATAAATAAGGTAACTCCATCGGAGATGTAAAATTCGTGATAAATAAAGACGGGTTCAAAGTTCATGTCGCCCCAAAAATTTACACCAATTAAAAATATTAAATTTAAAATTACACTACTTTTAGTTAAAATTAAAAATACGTTAAGTTTGGGGGAAAAAAATAGGTGGAAATAGACGTTAATTCAATTAGGCCTAAAAAAATAGGCCAGTTACCTAATCACTGACCATTGCAAATTCCTTGTTTACGTTAGTAATATAATTAGCATTAATTTTTTAACCGTTTTGTCTATTTGTCTAATTGTATATCTGTGAAAATTATACTTGTTTTCACACTAAGGGACACGATATTAGCGCATGACTGATCATGTGACGTCACGCTACATCTGTGTCAAATCGCCTTACATAAATTTTAAAATTGGCATCAATTTTCCCGGAAAGAAAAATTGGTCTATTTTAAAATGTCTATATTTTCTAGAATATTTTATATCCGAACGTTTTTAAAGAAAATCCGGAACTAAATTTGATTATTAGATAATATCCTGATAAAATTCTTAAAAACCCTTATCTAAAACAGAATCAAACTGCAAAATTAAGAGTTAAAACAAAGGGCCGCCTTCAAAAGAATTAATCATGGAAAAAACGTAATTAAATTAAAACCCATTTACAAATCAACGCGATATTAAAACACGCAAAATACGTTAATTAACATTAAATTAAACCAATTAAACTTGATCGGTAACATCTTCAGACGAAACTCATACCGCGATTTAAATCCAAATTTAATCAATTCAAAGTTAGATATTAATCAAAATATCCTTTTTTTAATCGGAAGAAATAACCTACGCGATAAATTTTTAATCAACCGTGATTTAAAACCAAATTTAATCAAATCAAAATTAGATAATAATCAAATATCCTTTTTTTAATCGGAAGAAATAGCCCACGCGATAAATTTTTAATCAACCGTGATTTAAATCCAAATTTAATCAAATCAAAATTAGATATTAATCAAAAAACCCTTTTTTAATCGGAAGAAATAGCCTACGCGATAAATTTTTAATCAACCGTGATTTAAATCCAAATTTAATCAAATCAAAATTAGATTTTAATCAAAAAAGCCCTTTTTAATCGGAAGAAATAGCCCACGCGATAAATTTTTAATCAACCGTGATTTAAATCCAAATTTAATCAAATCAAAATTAGATATTAATCAAAAAACCCTTTTTTAATCGGAAGAAATAGCCTACGCGATAAATTTTTAATCAACCGTGATTTAAATCCAAATTTAATCAAATCAAAATTAGATATTAATCAAAATATCCTTTTTTTAATCGGAAGAAATAGCCCACGCGATAAATTTTTAATCAACCGTGATTTAAATCCAAATTTAATCAAATCAAAATTAGATTTTAATCAAAAAAACCCTTTTTAATCGGAAGAAATAGCCTACGCGATAAATTTTTAATCAACCGTAATTTAAATCCAAATTTAATCAAATTAAAGTTAGAAATTAAATAAAAAAACCCTTTTTTAATCACTAGAAATAGCCTACACGATAAATTTTTAATCAAGGGTCTTATAAAACTCAAGAAGTCTGAAGAGGTTATATAATTACAAGTACCGGAAGTAATTAAAATAATTAATAAAAATAAATATAAATAAATATAATAAAAAAGAAACACTTCAAATACCTTCATTATATCTTTACATTTCCTTGAACGGGACCTTTTCCTTAGATTAAACTTTTGTATAGGACTTAAGAAAACTTTCCTTCTCAAGTCGAAGTCGGTAGCGAGAGAGACTTGGGCGAAGAGTTCGATTACTTGAGAGAGCGCCGCGCCGTGGATAAGGAAGCAAGGGCCGTCCGTAGTCGTTGTCCCGGGGTCCGGCTGGCTTGGTCTTGACTCTTCCGCAAGAGGGCGTTTAAGAAATAAACGTCGTCGTCGTAGAAAATCCTTGGCCCAGGAAATAAGGAAAAATCCAAGGTGGCACCTTACGCGCAAGACCGCCCGCTTAAAAACAAAAACAAAGCCGAAAGGCGCGCCGCGATGGGGGGGACGAACCCCGCCCGAGAAAGGTCCGGTTTAAGGAAAAGGGCTCGCGCAAACTCAGTACGGATGCCTTTCTAAGACACGGACGGGCCCGCGTCCAAAGCCTTAAGCTTAAGGAGCTGCTGCTGGAGAAATAAGGAACACTTCGCGGTGACGGCAACGGCGGGCGCGCAGTCGAACGAACGAACTACTTACTAAGGAAAGATGAGCAGTAAGCTCCAGCCCGATGACGGAGAGAATTTCCTTGGCGGCCGCCGAGATCCGGGGGGGATGGGAGTTTTCGCTCTCGAGGCGGGAACTTGGGAGCCAGCGCGCATGCTCCTCTCAGAGAAGGAGCCCGTCTAAGAGGGGAATCGGTGGGAGTTAGGAGGCTGCTAAGAGGCAGGCAAAGACGGGAGACGACTCAGGAGGAGCTTCACTCCGCGCGCGAGGAACTAGACTTACACCCCCCCTCCCGCTTCAATATACATTACTTCCCCCCACCACCACCTCACGCCGTTCCCTCTCTCTCTCTCTGGCGCGCGCCTTTCTCTTGAGCGCCCGAGAGAAAAATATAGCAGCAGAAACCCAGGACAGAGATCCCAAGCGCGTGCCGTATTCAAACAAGGTCTTATCGTACAGGTTGCGACTCCTCTAATGTTTACTATGAGATGCTTGACTATAGAGAGCTTTCAGTTGGAGGAGGAGTTGAGTCTCGTGACATAATTTACGCTGCCATATTGGGGGGTGGGTTTAAAGCAGGAATGAAGCTAAGACCACCACTCAATATGGATGGCTACCAGAACAGCGCCGGTAAGACTTGGGACGGTGTGACCATATGAAAGCTCTCTATAGTTTCCACTGAAGGGTTTTTAGCCGTTGCCAGGTCGTTGGTGAGTGAGTAGTTCAGTTTATCTCAGTACTGGACCAACTTGATTCACCTAGGGCCTGACAACACTGGCTGCACTGAATTTTAAGCTGTAGCCCCTTCATTGCAAACTATCTGTTACTGTAAGAGGTGATAGTAAACAACGTGGGCATATTAATGAGAGTGCCATGGATCTCAAAAAAACCCAATATGGAGAAGTCATAGGGGGTGTGGCTTAAAACAGCTCCTCACCATTCCTCCAAAATGGCGGCAACTTCTGACAGAGTGGGAAGGCTAGTAGGGGAGATTTTCACCCCTTTCACTATAAACACAATCCATGATATTAAGGAAGGAAATTAAGATTGCAATTCTAGTATATCAAGGTCATACCTTACTACTAGGGTATTTCAAGGTCACCCAGTAATTTATGCTTAAGTGGTCGCAAATAATAATTTATTTATTCTTTGTTGGTCCTATTCTGTTTCAGATAACCTTGTAAGTGCTCTGTATATCTGCACTCGGTAAAGGGAGGGGTGGGGGGTTTACAGAGCTCGACGGGGTTTCTTTTAGGGTTCGTGTCATAAATCCGTTCCGTATTTCGCCCCCCCCTTCCCCTCTTTCGTAGCTAACAGATTTAGGACGGAGGTATCAGCTGGTGGGAGAAGGGGGAGGGGGGGAATGAAAATAAGGGACTGCTTAGAATTTAATCTCCCCCTAATCTTACCCGTCGACATTTTTTTCTCTCATGGAAGGGGGGATGGAAATAAGTCCATGATTCATGAATTTTAAAGACTGGCGGTTTTTATCTATGTTCTTGTTTGTATTTGCTGGGTTCAGGGAGGAGTTTTTTTACGCGGTTTTTTAAGGGTTAGCTTAAAAGTGTTAAGAGAACATACTGTGCAGCTAGGGTCTAGGGTTCTGCAATATTTTCAGACTGTATGAGGGTTTTCAGGTCCAAAGCGAGATGTTAATGTTAATTTTTTTAAGAATATTATTGTGTTGTAATTTGTAAACATTATCTTTTGGATCAGATATTTAAAAGTTCCAACGCTGCTCTCCAGCACACTTCAACCGTTTTGATATTTTCCCAACTAAATTCAAAAATCCCTGACCTTTTTGACCTATTTTGAACTTCCCTGACACGTGTGACGTTCCAACCCTTGTATTCTCCATTTCAAGTTTCCAAATAATTTTTTTGGTTTTTCAAGTCTAGCAGACTACAAAACAGTCTACGCGTTTACTGTCGTCTACACTACACTAAAATCGCGTCTCAAACTCTCAAACAGGGCTGGACATAAGATTAATTTCTCATAGGACATGTGTCCAGTGTGACAGCCCCCTCCCCCTTTGTTATTGCTCAAAATGTCCAATGAGTCAGTCAGTGACCCTATTAGCTTTTAAAAAAATTATGGGACATGTTAAAATTTTATTGGACAATGTCCTAGAGCGTATTTCAGGCACTGATCTCAAAATACCATAATTCCTTTAATATATTGAAGATTACCCAACAACCGATCATGAAATTTAAGTCGTTTGGATGATAAAACACTACTTTTGAAAATGTATCGCCTATTTTAAAAGAGTTCTACCGTCCTAATTGCAGGGATCGATAGTCGATTTAGGGCTAGAGTTTTGTTTACATTGGGGGATCAATTAGGACTTTGTTGTTAGAAGTATCTTCTCGGAATTCCGGGAAAAACCTTTTCTACTGCGGAGTAAAAATCTTCGGTTTCTCTCCGCGGATAGGAGCTACGTAACGTTTAGTCATAGATAGAAAATAGAGGTAGTTTTCACGGAGCGCTGCCCTGCACCCTGCCTTCCTTTGATCCGGGGCGACCCCTGGTGAGCAACTCCACCGTTACGCGTATGTACATCGAACTTCTGTCGCTTTTAGAGTAGACTAGGCGAGCGATTAAACAAAAATGTTAACTACAAAGTTTTTGATCAGTGCATTTGTCAAGAAGGTGGTCAACAGAGTGACTGACCACACTTAAAATTCCCTATTTTCTGTTATAAATTCATCTATTTATTTAATTTATTTTTATATCTATGATTTAATCTGTTTTTAAACGAATTAAGAATTTTATGGTTTTTGAATAAATTTTTTGTTCTCAAATATACTTTGATACTTTTCATATGAACAGACGTTGGAATTACATGTGTTCATTACAAAATATGTTTATTACAGATTATTCAGTAGTCGAGTATGCTTGTTATTCGGTAAAATAGGTTAACTAGCAACTTCAATTATAAAATATAATTTTATACTCTCAAATACGTTTAATCAAGTAATGTAAGGCAATTTTAAATTGCACATAATCTACCTGTATATATCTGACAACATTTCATTCAAGGTGAAACCAAACACTGTAACAAATCGAAAGCGAAAAACAACACTACATATGCAATAAACAATTTAAATATATAGGCCTATATTTTCTTTTTAAAAAACTAAATATTCCAATTTCCGAACGTGTATTATTTTATTATTAAATAGCAAATGATGTTTATGGCAAAAGAGAGATTGAAGATTTGTTAATGTTTGTTTATTTTGCAAAGCAAACAAGCTACTAGCGCGCTATTGGAAAATACTCTCGATTGTTAGACAAATATGATCTCGGAAGCGAAAACATGACGATCGGGAAAATCACAAAAATTAAAAACAGGTCATTATCAAAACGCAAAGAAAAGATTGCGTTGTGATTTTCAAAGCTAATTAGAACTTAGAAGCGCTGCTTAGAGCAAAACAATCCTTTCGATTGTAAGCCCTTTTCTTTGAAATTAATTTCAACCTCAAAATGCACTGTTAAACGCGGAATAGGCCAACGCTTCACGCGCATATTGAAATAGTCTAGAAAGAAATGAACACTATAAAACACGAGCGCACGCGCGCGCATTTTAAAACAAATTACAAGGAGACATTATGATAGGAGTGGAAATTAATTATGCTTAGAGCAAAACAACCCTTTCGATTGAAAGCCCTTTTCTTTGAAATTAATTTCAACCTCAAAATGCACTGTTAAAGGCGGAATAGGCCAACGCTTCACGCGCATATTGAAATAGTCTAGAAAGAAATGAACAGTATAAAACACGAGCGCACGCGCGCGCATTTTAAAACAAATTACAAGGAGACATTATGATAGGAGTGGAAATTAATTATGCTTAGAGCAAAACAACCCTTTTGATTGAAAGCCCTTTTCTTTGAAATTAATTTCAACCTCAAAATGCACTGTTAAACGCGGAATAGGCCATCGCTTCACGCGCATATTGAAATAGTCTAGAAAGAAATGAACACTATAAAACACGAGCGCACGCGCGCGCGATTTAAAAAATACTAGGAGACATTATGATTGGAGTGGAAATTAATTAAAACGTGTATTCAATGTGTTCAATCGGCTTGATTGGTGGAAGCGCTAGTTTCCTAGTAAACAAACTATGTAGCTATAATTCTATATAAGGTTTCTTGAATTGAAATGAATACTTAATGAAAAGTCGGACTGTACCGGGTTGGGGGGGATTAGGGGGTTATATGGACGCTAAAGCTTTGATAGTTGCCAACACGCTATGGGTTGTTATCAAGAGCGCGTCAAATAAGCGCGCGTATTTTAATGCGAAGAGACAAAAAGAGCAACAAGTCACTGGCACGCGATACCTTTCTATAAAAACCGAGCTATGACCACAAGTAGATATCAGAAATACATCCATTTTTCAAATACTGCATGCAGAACTTTTTTGAATCCCATGTTTTGCCCCCCGTATTTCCTGGCTTGTGGTATTAGACCTTGAACTACTTTCCTTCGCACTTATTATATTATTGTATAGCTACGCGTAGATTCGACTCGGTTTTATTTCATCATCATCCACTGTCGGTTTTATTTTTGAGAAAACGCATATTTCGGATATCCACGATTCCACGTGTCGATCTAGGTTTCCCGCCAAAAGCCTACCCAGTTTTGGCGGGAGAGCAACACGTGGACGCGTTTTATGGATCGCTCGCGCGCGCTCTCTCTCGCTCTCTCTCAGCACGCGACTTGAGAAAATACACGGCCTCTTAAATAATATCGTCAGAATCAAGGCGAGTTGACACTAAGAAAAGAGGAATCGCGGGGTCTTCCCCGGCCTTTGAAGCTACTGTCAAGAGAGTTTGTCGTTAAGAAGACGATCGTTTAAGTTAAGAACACGCGCAACAGGTTGCTCGCTCGGGGAGATAGCAGCAGCGCGTATACGTATAGGCGGCTGAAGTTTCCCGCCTTTTAAAAGGAACTGCTCAAGATTATATTATCGATTTAGGAAAAGCTACCCCCCCCCTACCCCTATAAACTCACTCTCTTAGCCGAGGTGAGCTCGATTGTCGTAATAATAAGAACGCCGTCAACAATTCGCCTCGATTAAGAATAGATAAAACACTAAAGGGATAGTCTCACAATATCCTAAAATTTATAATGTGTATTGATCTACTGTGAATGTTGATAAGATTATCACTTAAATGGACAGAATAAAGTGTTTCTTACTAAGATACGAGGGGTAAATGATAAATGAATAAATCTTAACAATTAAATAATAAAAATAATTAATAAATAAAAACAATTAAAACACTAATAAAATAATAAATAAATAAAAACAATTAAAACCATAATAAAATAATAAATAAATAAAAACAATTAAAACCATAATAAAATAATAAATAAATAAAAACAATTAAAACACTAATAAAATAATAAATAAATAAAAACAATTAAAACCATAATAAAATAATAAATAAATAAAAACAATTAAAACAATAATAATAAATAAAAACCATTAAAACAATAATAATAAAATAATAAATAAATAAAAACAATTTAATTAAAACAATTAAATAATAAATACATAATGAAAAAGATAAATAAATAAAAACAATTTAATTAAAACAATTAAATAATAAATACATAATGAAAAAGATAAATAAATAATGAAAATCATAATAAAAATGATAAATAATAATAATAATAAAAATAATACATAACTAATAAAAATGATAAACAACTAAAGTAATATTATACTAGGCCTAAATAATTACGTTGGCTAAACTGGAATTCACATTATTAATGGGTGAACTTCCCTTTAAATAGATGAACTTCCCTTTAAATAGATGAAGTGTCCCAATAATCATTTAAAAATATAAATGATTTTATTAAACTTTTTCAACCATTCTAAGTGAAATAAAATGAACCTGTTTCACGCTCCCTTTAAAAAATATAAATATTTCTTGCGACTAGCGCTTTAATAATTGAGCGGTCCATATTCTTTTATTTCGAAATTGACTGTTTGTGTGTGTGTTGGAGCTAGGGATAATTATCTTTTCTTGAATATTTGTTTTAGCGTCTTTTATAAAAGACAACCCCTAAAGGGGGGGGCGTTGGGGGGGGGGGTAGCCGCCTCAGTTTTGACTTTTGTATTATTCACGAGGTGGGGGGGCAGGCAAAGGCTTAAAGAAAACAGAATAGCGTGCAATCTTCGGACCAAAAACGCCTTCGTGGGAAAGGCATAGTTGCGTGAACGACAAAATCAAGAACCCCCCCAATTTTACATTTCCCAAGAAAATGAGATAATATTAAAGTGGAAATGCAACTAAAATATTAGTATTACACCCGATAAGTTTATAAGATATGTTACATGATAAGTATGACTCTTCCTATACTATTCGTAATGGTACTGAGAGACTTACAGTTCTCGAGATATCTGGTTGAAGTCCTAAGTACACTCGGTGGTGGTTCATTTTGCATGCAGGACCAAGTTCCATCTAGTTCCTATTTAGTCTGTGCATTACTAAGACCAAATTTGACAGTAGCGCCCCATTCACCAGGCCTCCCTCTCTTTACCTCCTCGAATCTATGACCGAGGAGATAGACGCTCTGGATCTCTGTGTACACCCGAGTTCAAAAGAGTTCAGCTTTGACAGTGCCTTGAGTTCAAATCATATTGTACACCTGAGTTCTCAAGTGTCTAGCCCCTCGTCTATGACCTACCATATTCACTTCATGACAAGCTTCAATTTCTAAGTTACCAGTGACAAACTTAAGGCCAGCAACATATCTTATTACGTAGCTTCGAAATTTGAACTTAAATACATGTATATGAATGTCATATGGCGGTTTTCCATTGAAGTGATAAATAAATGATTATGAATTTCGTTTCTACTTTGAAAGTACGCGTGATCAAACATCATCAAGTCTTAAAGTTTCGTTGCAACAGCATTTGAACGAATTGCGTTTTTGAAACAAACGGAAACAGAGTATAACTGGGGCTCTGTATATTTCTCAAATAAAATGAAGTGTTTAATAATGGATTGGGTTTTAAGTGTAATCAAGAAGAAATGTGTATCTAACGACTTTCAAGGATTCACTGTGAAATATATAACATACGGGGATCATTCACACTGCAAACTAAACTACGTCATCACGTGTTTAATTTACCTCTATAATATTTTAAAAGATAATTAGCAAAGAAGATATCAGCCCTAAAATGGAACAGTCCCTTCCTAAGGTGGAACAATCAGCCCTAACTTGGAACAATCAGCCCTAAATTGGAACACCCCTTTCCAAACTTGGAAAAATCAGCCCTAAATTGGAACACCCCTTTCCAAACTCGGAAAAATCAGCAATAACTTGAAACACTTCCTTCCTAACTTGGAACAGTCGACCCTAAAATGGAACACCCCCTTTCTAACTTGGAACAATGAGCCCTAAAATGGAACACCCCTTTCCTAAGATGGAACAATCAGCCCTAAAATGGAACACCCCCTTCCCTAGTTGGAACAGTCGACCATAAAATGGAACACCCCCTTGCTAACTTGGAACAGTCGACCCTAATTTTGAACACCCCCTTCCTAACTTGGAACACCCAAATGTAAATGCAAGAAATCCAAGTTTCGGTAGCTAATCGTTAATTGCCTTGTTGATATTGCATATCGTTCCATTATTACTACATTGCAAGCTCTCCCATTCAGTTTTCCCATCCCCAACAGTGTTCAAAAGATGCATGGTCGGACCAGACGAAATCAAATGAAAAATAGTCTTGTACATTTTCAAAAGTTTCAGAATCAGAAGTTTGACAAAAAAAATTGAAAAAAAAATGTAAAAAAAAGAAAGAATGGGATAAGATCTTAGTGGCTGGGTGCGATCACCTTGAGATCACGGCTTCCTTTGGGATGGAATCGGACACAATTCGTATCAGTATAATCTTATTTCCCCGTGCGGAAGTTAATTCTTCCGCCGCAGCGCGGGGTCCCGTATTCGCGTCACCCCCATTAATAAGGTAGAAGTGCGGAAAGGGACCCCTGATTTACACTTCCTCCATTACCGAAGTTTCCACGGACGCCTTTAGGGTCTAAGAAAGTACGTAGCAGTTGGTCCATGGGGTGAATTTCTCCCCCCACCCCTCCCTCTCCTTAACGTCTTTTCCAAAAAACTATTGTTATACCAAAAACTCAGACGGCGCGTCTACAACTTCTGGATGGTTGCCGGACCCCCGGAACAAGGCCTGCAGATTTTGAGGAAATGGCCCGGGAATGGAATTGAAGGTATAGTTGTTCATTTTTGGTTACATTTCGATTTGGTTTCGACGTCGCAATTCTAAACTATAACCAATCACAGACAGCGAGAAAATAAATTAAGAAACATTTGAGAAGAAAAAATAATGTAACGTTGCAATTTTTCAAGGCAATTGACTTTCTATTCAGGAACTATTTTCTTTGTATATATCTGTATTGAAATGACGAAGAAAACTTCAGTTTAAATTTAAAGAGTGTTTGTAAGATGACAGTTTAAAAATTAAGGGTGAGCTTAAAAGGGTAATTAAAACATAAATAAATGATTTAATAAATAAATAAATAAATGAATAAATAAACCATTGAAATCTTACGAGTTTTAAATCAAATCAAACTCTCTGTTGTTTATCTTCATTTCACGAATAAACAGAATTTGAAAGGATAATTTAAAGGGCTAATGAAGCGTACCTTCTAAGATATTATCTTCATTCATCAAACCAACCATATCTTATAGGCAAGTGACAATTAAATGTAAATGATTTAATTGCATTAATATTAAATATGAATAAATTCCTAGCATATTGCTGACGTCGTATATAACCAAGGGATTATTAATATTTTTTTTAATAAGAGAGAAAAAAGTAAAATCTTTTGAATCCCAGATAACGGAGAAAAGAGAGAAAGAGAGAGAGAGAGAGAGAGGTCTTGGTGCAGTTGCTGCTAAGAGGGTGGTCGCTAGACCATTTTTCCTGATTTTCCTTTGTCCCCCTTTTGCTTAGGAACAAGTAAAGCCGTATAGAGCAGTGAGCTAGCCGCCGGCTGAACGGGGATCTTACCCCCGTGCCACTAGGGGCCCCCAACTAAACCAGGGTCCCGTACCAGAATTCAACCAACCAGGGGGGTCTAACACGCGCAACAACATAACCAAAGCGAAACCCATGCATACTTCGTGCTGACACATGTCTCTGGCCCTACCAAGTGTCCAGTCCCTCCTCGAAGGAGAATAGTGGGGGCATTGGGGTGGGGGTTAGCACGCGCCAGACACGCGCCTGTTCTCGTTGGGACCCCCTCGCCTCGCGCCCCATCCATCCTGGGTTCTATTGTACCTAATCTTGAAGCCCCTGTCCCGGTTTATGCTGGCCCATTATGCTCTGCGCCTTCAATGAATAAGACTTCTACTAGCATCGACTACACACACTAAGGGGGGGGGTTTGAAGAACGGGAATGGGGGTCTGGGGTCTAGGACCGGCTTCTTTAACGCGGAAAAGGAAAAACCCGGACGGACAGCTGCTACTACAGGCTACCTACCATCACCGTCCGGATTAGGATATAGTCAAAGGGGGAATGGAAGACCCTCACCACTCTACTCTACACTCCTTCGTCTTACAGCAAAAACGTCTTATCTCGTTTCGTAGCTTTGTTAGTTTGAGTTTCTTGCAAATAAATGAAATTAGTAATTTGTAATTCTATTTCTTAAATTTGATCAAATTGGTAATTGTTCTCAAATTTGATCAAAATAGTAATTTAATTTCTTAAATCTGGTCAAATTAGCAATTTAATTACTTAAATTTGATCAAAATAGTAATTTAATTTCTTAAATTTGATCAAAATAGTAATTTAATTTCTTAAATTTGATCAAATTAGCAATTAAATTTCTTAAATTTGATCAAATTAGCAATTAAATTTCTTAAATTTGATCAAATTAGTAAATTAACTAAACTATATTTAAATTAAAGGCTGATATCATTATACATCAGAGTTATCCCAAAATCCCTCGATTTCTCTTAAATTTTAAAATATGCATTTTGCCTACTATATTTACTGGCCCGTAATTTATCCAAATTATTACATTTCGGAACCCTCCTGGACCTCCAAAATAATCTAATTCTTGATTATGTTGTCCCCATAATATCAGGGGTCTCTTCAACCGCGTACCAACTTAATAATCCAGGTCTACCCAAAACTAATTAAAAATAAATAAAAAAATACTGATTTCGAAATTTCATCTCACTATTATCCACGTTTTTCCTGGACCCTAAACCCTTAACAAATAGAGCTGTATTTACAAAACACGGTGAAATAAACATAACAGAAAACAAGACAATTACAGAGAGAAGTTTCCCTGCCAGTTACGACCTTTTGAACTCGGTTTCAAACCCACCCCCTTCCAAAAAAAAACAAGATGGCCCCGGCCAGATTATGCTTTCGCTGCGCCCTCTAGCGGCTAAAACTTCTACGACCCCGGAAATTTTATTTTCCGTTATTCTTTTCTTATTTATTAAATATCCTTTCGATTATGAATGAAATTAATTTATTGTGATTTTTTTTCACATAAACACTAATGATAACTTTGTTTTTAAAACAAATGTTTTAAGAAAACTAATTAAGTACAGTAATTTGTTTTTATATTCGCATTATATTTTATTGCCGTTTGAAAAACTTAATGATAATTTTGACCAAACACTTTCCAAGATTATTTTCAGTTACAATTTTGGATAAACAAAAAGATAATTATAAGTATACGCTATAAAATATTTCTATTATCGTTTAATTACCCAAATAACCCATGATAACAAATTTTACCAAGCACTTTTTAAGGTTATTTTCAGTTACAATTTTTGACAAAGAAAAATGATCATTGGTAGTTTAAATTTGCCTCAAAACGATAAAAATAATTGGTTTACCTCTTAATTTTAACTTAAATTAAGAGTAATCAATTACTAATCATCACTTATCTTAATAGTTTCTTAAATAACTAAAATACAGTGGAGGTTGCAAAGTCACCTAGGTATGGTTCTAGGTACTATTTATAAATTTCAATGCGATTCCGCACGCGAATAAAAAGGGGAAAAGGCACCCAGAAAGCAAGGGTCAGACAAATGCTTTTGCTACTCGAATCGCAAAAGCAAAAACAAAAAAATTTGAAGCTTATATTATCATTTTTGTTGCACAAAAAATATTTGTCTTGGATTCCAAGCCTTATATGGGTTTCTTACTCTAGGTTCCCAAGCCCACTGTTGAACCAATGCCGACTCAATTTATAAAGGCCCATGCATGCCTCGGTTTTTTAATTTATTTTCGCTTTTTCGAATTCGCCAAAAAGTGCCGCACAGCGACTTGGCGCTCTCCGATACAGAGGATTCAAAATGTTTTCGCGCCGTGTAAGAGCCAATAAGAGTGAGGGAAACTACGGCTATGCAGTTGAGGGGGGGGGAGGAGTATACGACTGTTAGCCTGTTAGAGACTCTTTGGAAACGGAGTTCTCAACTGTTTTTGATGTGGAGGAAATAATTTTCGCAAATGTTAGTAAATTTAACTAGTTTATGTTTAAGTTTCTTATATTATGAAATATAATTAGGGACGGGATTTAAAAAGTTAAAATGAATGTAAACTAAAGGGGAAGAGTGTGATATTTTTCATTGCGATAAAACCACTTTGTTACAAAAGTTAATTCTGGTTATTAATAAGATACTATAATTTTTGTAATGATATATGTTAATTTCTAGGGTAAAAATTTTTCTTATCATCATTTTGTCGTATTTCCACTTAATTTTAAAAATTATGCTAGCAAAAACCGATATTTTAGGTATCATGCATTTTGGCGCCAAAATATCTTTGGCGCGAACTTTAAATTCATTCAAATATTTATACAACAGAAAGCGCCACCTAGCTTCTGGGAGAGGCGGCCGATAAAAGGTCCGGTCCCCTACTCCCGAGGCACCATGCATGGGCCTTTATAAATTGAGTCGGCATTGGTTGAACTTGACAGTTGTAGGTGGCTCAATCTGGATATTGTAGATCAAGTAGTTCGATTTGGGTTACCGTTCATCTTGTAATATATATGTGGGCTTCATTATTTAGGATCCTAAACCTAATATGGGTGTCTTTCTCAAGGATCCCAAGCTACATTTGGGTCTCTTACTCTAGGATCCCAGTCAACAATTTTTAACGCGAGCGGCTTGCGTCGTGATGCGCGTGATCGAGTGGGCTATGATTACACGCAAGGCTAGGAGGCTTGGGAATAAGGTATTTTTCGAAACTAGTCCTCCGTACCAGTGAGCAGTGACCCCTGGTGTCTTAAATATTAAACTGGTCCCGGGAAAAGTCACTTTTCCCTATTTATATTTCTTCTGGTTCCATCTAGTGTGAATCCAACGTAATTAATAAGTCAATTTGATGAAGTTATTTAATTTTTTATGTTGAGATGGTTGGCTTTCAATAAAATATTTCGTAGCATAGAATTTTCCTAGATTTATCAAATTTTTGGTGGAATTTCCCTTTTTGCCGTTTTTAGGAGTCAAAATTTCCCTAGATATGGGAAATTTTCCTCAATCTGGCATCACTGTTCTGTTCTAAAAAAAATCTCTCTCCAGTCTCAACCTAGGAGTGTATACAAAAATGCAAGCAACTGGAGTCGAAATTTATGTTAAAATTACAATAATTATAGTGGTCCCTATATCAACTTTTAATAAAAGTAGGAATTAATAAACTAGTCATTGGGACCAGTGAGTCTCACGTTATGAATAAAAAATAACTGGTCCAAGCTATTAATAAACTGGTTTTTAACCAGTATACCAGTCTTATTTCCTAGCCTGAAGGCACGGATGTGTATTGTAGGAGTAGAGACTCGTAGCTTCCACTCTACTAAAAAAAAGCTAGACCTTATTTGTCCATAAAAAGGGGGTATGAATTTTGAGCCTCCTTCCAAACCTAGACGAGCCCAATGAGATAGATAGAGTTACAATTCAAATCGGCTTACCGCGAAACACATTGTGTTTATCAAGCACATTTATCAAAACATGATAGCGCCACCTGTCACCCTCTCGCGGAACTAATTACAACTTTTACTCGTTTATTTGCAATCAGAAACATCGTTATGATTTTATTTCATCTATTTATTAGATTAAAAAGGACTAGAGTTTTTATTATTTAACTCGCGTATTTTATTTAACACGTTTAAAAACTATCTTGACAGCTTATTAGTTGTTACACAGATTATAGCAGCAGACGGTAATAAAAATGTTCTTAGGGTGGCGCCACCCGTATTTGATAAAGATTCATTCTCGACAAAAGGTGGATCGCGAAACGTCGATCTCGTGATCTCACGTTGTGACTCTAGGTTTAATATATATATTCTATCTCATTGGACGAGCGCATGTAAACAAGAAAGATGGCCGCGAGCTACGTTAAGCCTCGGTCTTTTGTGTATCGAATCCGAGTAGATGATGATATGATTAAATTAAATTTTATATTAATTAAAACAACGTGGTAGGCGTCAGATTTCGATCTGGTAAGTTAGTGAACTTGTAGTTGTAAGAATGGGATGCGATGATATTGATAAATTAATTTTATCATGGTTTAATTGATTTCTAGCCTTCTAGGTAATTGTTTATCCTTCTGGTGATAGAAATCAAGGACATTTATTTTTAAACTAGGGTTTGTAATTATTATATTACCAGTTCTTAATTTATTTTGATTGAGATAAGTATTTCAATATTAAAAATAATGTTAAATTTTTTTCTTAAGATAAGTGATGATTAGTAATTGATTACTCTTAAAAGTTAAAATTAAATTAATAAAAGTTAATTAAATAATTTATAATTAGATTTTAAAGGCAAATCTAAACTTCAAATGATAATTTTTGTAAAAGAAAAATTGTAACTGAAAATAACCTTAGAAAGTGCATGGTCAAAATCATTATTAAGGGTTATTTTTTGAAATAAAATTGTTTAACACCTTTTGATATAAAGCTTATTGTTAAAACAGTCGACTTATGTATTACTCAGAAGAGTTTAAATTTTAGGCAGATATGAATTAATCTGCAATCGCTTAACCTTATGATTATGTTAACATAAATAGCTCCGTTCTAGTTCTAATTGGATTTAAGTAATCGTTAAACTAATCTGAAATCGCGTAACTTAAAAAGTATGTTAACTTGAATACCAATCGCGTAACTTAAATAGTACCTTAACGTAATTATTTCATTAGTTTTTTGTTCAAGTGAGTGTGATCAACTTAAGTCGTTTTTTTTTTCGTTTGAGTACTTTAACTTAAAGGGGCTGTTCGGAACGTGGGAGAGGGGTCGTAAAGCCCCTTTAAGCGATCGAATTGAAATCATAATAGTGAAGGTAATTATATCATTTGAAGTTTGAATAAGTTTACCAACGTGAGCGTGATAAACTTACTGATACGTTCATAATAGTGAACGTAATTATAATATTAGTTGTTGTTGGAGTTCGTTAATATAAATCTAATTAAAACCATAATAGTGAACGCAATTATATCATTAGTTGTTGTTTCAGTACGTTAACTTAATCTAAACCGAAATTCAATATTAACGCCGCATACAACCGTTCTAGCAACACCGAAAACAGCCTAACCCTAAACCGAAATTAAATATTAACGCCTCATACAAACTTTGTAGTTCTAGTAACAGCTATGTGCCGCCGATAAATAAAACACCCTTGCACTAAAAAGAAATTGAGACGCGGGCGCGGCAGTCGTCGACCGTTCTAAACTCTAGTAACGAGAGTCACGTGGTCCCCCTCCTCTCTCTCTCTCTTTCTCTCTGGCAAAAAAAAATAGCTAGCCCGTCGAGGGAAGAGTGAGATACTGTTGGTGAAAATCGCAGAGAGGTACTAAGCCTCAATAGCTCAGTCTGTAAGGCGTTGTACTCTGGTGCCTGTGTGGATACAAACGTGGCGGGTTCAAATCCCGGTCGTGCCAAAAAATTAATTCTTCAATAGTAAAATATTTATGGGACTTTGTATAGATGTCGCTGAAGTTCGTATTTCTAGCGGGAAGTTTGAAATGAAAGTAACTTTATTTATGATGGATTCTCCCAGGTCACATGAAAAATTGGGGGCAGAAGGGGGGGGGGAGAAGGCGCCCAGCCGTAAGGGGTAATTGCAATGCTTCCGCAGTCTATAGACAGCGAAAGCAAAAAAAGGAAAAAGCGAGATATCTGGGAGAGTTCTTATATTGGGAGCCCGCTTTGCTGAATCCAGTCATCTATATACTTAGTCTTATAACGGTATAGAAGAGAGAGAGAGAGAGAGAGAGAAAGCACGTGGTTTTTGCGCGCGCCAATTTTTCCTTTCCCCCCTCCCTCCCCCACTAGAGCCGCCACGCGTCATCTCTAAGTAACCATCGCGAGGAGGTTGCCATGGAAACGGCGGGACAGCTGTTATCAAAAACTGGATAAGACTCATTATATTCATGCAGAATGAGATTTTCAATAAGAAGAATGTAGACTTCTTTAGACACGAGTCGTTAAAAGCAATGCGAGGGAGGCAACGAGAAATTGCCAGAAGAACTAACCAACACACCTACCCAGTACCCACTCGCCTTCCTTAGGATATGATGCTACTATAAAGGGATAGTCTCCCCGGTTCTACCATCAAAATTATTTTGGAATATTTTTAAGATTCAATAGCTGACCCTTTTTTAAATAGGTATTTTACTTAATTTGATTTTTCCCAATTGTTTTTAGATCAAATGTTGATTGGCCAATGCTGATAGTAAAATGATCATTAGTCTTAGAACTCAGTCTATCCCTTTAAAGTCGAACGAGATGGCTTGAGCGCAAACGTTTGGAGCCAAATAGAAAGAAAGATAAACGTTGTTGTAGGAAAGACTGAAAAGTTTTGTCCTTCAAAGGGACAAAACACCCCCGCGTCCCCCGCTCGTCCCGGTGTCCGGATTTACCGGGAGTCTTTCAATGAAGAAAATTTGGATCATTATGTATTATTAGGAATTAAATACGCGAGGTCTACACACAACCAGCTCCCTCTTGCAATAACGAAAGCGGATGAAATGGAACGAGTAAAACCGGAAATAAATCTAGACCAGACTGATAATGTTCAAATTCAAATTTACCTACCTTATTTTAAAGGGGTAATGAAGTGCTAGATTTTTCCTAATTATATTCGCGCATTTATTATAGGTAGTCATGCATATTTGGGCGTGAAATAATTAAACCTAACCTAACCTAACACGATAGGAGTGGAGTATAGGTTTTCTATCATATTCAGCTAGGGTTCGGACGAAATTTTTAAATTGAAAATTCCTGACTTTTCAATCAGCTTATCCCTGACCACCAGATTTTGACACCAATATCCCAGGGAACATTTTAAGTACGTGTTAACCCGTAGAGCCCACTTCATGATGACACCTGGGCCCATATTTAGCATTGCTCAAAGCATAGTTTGATAAACCAAACGAAATCCCTGACTTATCCAGGTTTTTCAGGTTAGGGGCGTACACCCCCTTTTGGGGGCAAAATTGATCATAGAAGTTACTTCTTGGACTCTCAATTGATTTCCCATAGAACCTTCCCACTGCATGTATACTTCGGGGTCTTCCCATCCTAATTTTATTAGAGGTTTCATTATCCCTTTAAAAACCAGTTGAATTTGAATGAAAGCGTGTTTTTTGGAAAACACCCCCGCGCGTGAAAAATTGTTCCAGAGCAATTTTTCCATTCAACGTTTTTGGTCTATTGTTGGTGGTCGAAGCCAGCTTTAGGTATTCAAAAGGTCTAACGCGGTTTCCCCAACTATACTGTATAGAAGAAAATGCTCATAAATTTAAATGAAAGTAACTGAAATCAAACGCAAAGAGCTATACCGAGTCTAGGCGTAGGCTAGTTAATCCAGTTTTCATCGAAATGTGGAAATTCGTCCAAGATTTTACGAAATACTACTATTATAATATAACTATAAACTATACAAAATTTTACGTTTTAACTTGATCGGTTAAACCAGAAATTGAAAAAGAATAAAGATGGGCTATTTCGACTGAACTATCCAGCGAAATTCAGAGCTGCCCTTTACAAGGTAATATATATTAAAACCGCGTGACGAAGAGTTCAAAGGTCACCTTATGCATACAATGAATCCATAGCAAAAACTATTGGTGAAAACCCCTCTTCAAAAGTTTTAAAACTGATAACAAGGCTGAGATACAGATTTTTCATTTCAGATTACCATGGCTGATTTTCCCTGAGAGTTTAAAGTCATTATTTATCCCTGACTCTTTTGTTTGTAGTTAAATTCAAAATAATGTTGTCCAGTACTTACCAGAAACACCCTGTACCGTTGAAAATTAATTGCCCAAATAATATAAAATTCCCTAATATTAACATTACAACATTCCATGAGAGCCATTTGCAAAATCCCTGACCTAATATTCCAGGTATTCCATGATCTAAATGAAGGTACCTATAGCCTTTGATAAATCGGTCTCTAGGGCCTATATGCCCCAAAAAATGTAAAGCACCGTTGGTATTAGTAAAGAAAACGGGTTTTGAATTTGACCCCAAAGTTATTAAATTTGCAAAGATGATTATTTAGTTGGCGTTGATATTATTACAACATCTGGGAGCTTACGACGACAACCCAACGTAACTTGGGAGTACCGTGAAAAGCAGGGAAAGGGGCCATTGGCGTTCTCGAGAACATGAACCCGAATTTGAATTGAACCCCCGCGCCTACAAACGCAGCTGCTAAGAGAGAGACAGGTTAGCGACTCAAGCAAAACTTTACTTTTTCTCTCCTCTTAGATGTCGGAGTTCTAGGCCTAGTACAACTCGAATTATCAATATACTGTATATAATGTACGCGTATATTCATTTATTTATATCTATTACGGATTAAAATATAAATAATACCTAGAAGTTGCATTGTGATCTTTTTCAGATTAATTCACCTATTTTGGAAACTAATAATCATATTTCAAAGACAAACCGAAAGTAGTTCAAGGGACAAGTCACTCTTCTTGTAAATTCGACGTTAATTTTTGTAAATTTCGATTTCAAAACTGGTAAATTAACCATAGATTATTGTAAATTTAGTATATTTTTTGTAAATTTAGTATATTTTTTTGTAAATTTAGTATATTTTTGTAAATTTAGTATATTTTTGTAAATTTAGTAATTTTTTGTAAATTTAATAATTTTTTTTGTAAATTTAGTAATTTTTTGTAAATTTAATAATTTTTTTTGTAAATTTAGTAATTTTTTGTAAATTTAATAATTTTTTTTTGTAAATTCAGTACATTTTTTTTGTAAATTCAGTACATTTTTTTGTAAACTCATCATATTTTTAGTCAATTAATTTTATTTATTGAAAATCAATCAAAAACGATTGTAAATTCATCATAAGCTATTGTAAATTCACATCACATGATTAAGAGAAAATAATTTATCAACTCCAGAAAATCTGGATTGAATTTTTTTTTTTTTTTCAAAGTGACTTGTCTCTCGACTAAAATAAATCCAGGTGTTGTAAATAATTCAAATAAAAAACCTAATTTCTCCGCCACTAACGCCATCTATTACGGAAAAAAAGAACTAGGCCTACATATTTACTAACCATATAATAAAGTCTACGTAATGTTACCATTTCGAGGTCCAACTAAGCAAGTTCTATGGTTGAACCAAGGAGCGTTTGACCATTTCTAATTCTAACGTTTACAGAAACAACGCAGTTTCTATGGGAAGATCGACCACTTCCAAGGTTGTAATCAAGGGGGGGCGGATGAATATGTACATGGCTATTAAGAGGAACTATAGGGGAAGAAGGTGGAGGTGGTGGTACACTAATGGTTTTTCCGATAGGCGACGAAAGCCCAGGGAAGATTCAGTTAGGGTGGCCAGATAGGCATCCGAAGAGTTTCGACGATGCCACCAACTCTCTAGCTTTGCATCCTTTGCACCCCAACCTTTATAAAATCCCCCCCCCCCGTTCCACCTCTGATGCACGAAAACTTGGACGAGTTCACATCAGGCCTACCATCGACAAAAATTGTTAAACAAGAAAACTTTCTTTAATTCTTTATGGACACTTTTTTGTTCCATAGGATTTTATAGGATTGGAAATTAAGTTAAATGGGATATTTTATTAAATTAGAGGTGAATATAGGATACGTATTTAAAATATAGGATTTTATATGAATTACGGGATGACTGGGTTACCTGAATTGCCTGAAATGATTGTAATCAGCCAATAGACCAAATTCCATTAGTTCCAGAACAAAAGAAAACACCACAGGGGCGGGGCTTCGTCTCAGGTAATTTCTCTGGCGCCAAAAACACCGCTAGAGGCACTGCGAGTAGCCTCTTTGCGCCAGGGAAATAACCTAAGAGGGCTTCCTTCCGCCCCTGTGTGTTGCTTTCTCTGCAAGTAATTATTGTTATCTTGGTACGTAAGTACTACTAGGCTAGAAAATGCATTTGTTTCTGTAATGCGAACGCGACTCTTAGAAGTAAAAGGTTCACACCATACCTCTATAGACGTTATTGAGTCTCCATCTATAGGCAACTCATAGCATAGCGGCGACCGAGATTGAAATCAGGAAGGAGTTAGAGAAGGGGGTGGAAGAAAGGGGTGGGGGTCCAAATATTAATGGTTAGAGCTAACACGTGTTCCTACGCTTGACGTAATGATGTAAACAAGAATCATTCCGAGGGGGGAGGGGTCAGAACTTGGAGGAGCCGAGATGAAGAGCGGAAAACTATATTTACCTTGGAAGCTGGCCTTACACCTTATATAAATTCATCTCCGGACGCCGGCGACGCTTCAGCCCTCGGGCCCCCAGGCCCCCAAAATTCAAAGTCCACCCCGCCCGTAAACATCACATCGACTAGCCATTTCTACGAGTTATTATTGCTAGGGCGCGCCCAACCCTATTTTAGCTACCAATACATAATTTACGTCAACTTTCCCAATTCTCTACAATATTTAGCGTGCAGAGGGGGGCACCACTAAACCCGCTTTCTTACATGGGAAATTGAGATATCACTGTCTCTTTATTTATGGGGACTGATTTAAAGGGTTAGTAGAGTGTAAAATCTAATATGATAAAATTGGTCGTTAAAAAACGTTGGGTCGAAAGGTGAGTTCAAAGGTCATCCCATACCCGAGTTTAAACAGATTTTTCGTTTCAAAAAAAAAAAAAAAAGGAATTTTCCCTGACAAATTAAAAATCAGAATGCTGTGGTAGCAAAAAATGACCAGACCAGTACCATGAACTTTACTTCATGTTCGTACTACAACAGAAGAAAATTAATTTCCCAACCAATATAAAATTCCCTAATATTACAATTATAAAACTCCAAGACAACCCATTTTCAAATTCCTTGAAAACGTTTTCCAGGTACAGTGGCAACCCTGGTTCAAGATAAGAGGAGCCATTTGAGATATTGGCGAATTTGAGAGTCACGCTTACTAGGACATAGGCCTTGGTCCATTTCATTCCATCATTAAACATTCGGAAGATTAAACACGTGGGGCGGAGGGGGAGGGGGGTTTGAAGGTGGTTCTCATTTAAAAGGTCAACAACATCGGAATGATTTGATGACCTTACACGAAGCGTAGAAAGATGATTGAGAATTTACCGAAACCCAAATCTACTCCTACACATAGGAAGGAGAGTAAACCTAAGGTGTTTATTCTGCAGTTGCAATAAGCCGAGGCCCGACTCCAATTTTGTCTTACATAAATATTGTTAATAACATCTTCAAAGATAATTTACAAGGAAGATATTTAGAGAAAATAAACCAGGAGGTTCAAAAGGGACTCGATCATCGAATTGATTTGAACCAGCTCTAATAAACAGATATTTCCCTCGTGTACAATTTAAAAATTGAATATTGTGTCAAAATATAGGTACATACAGGGTGTTCATTTCTGATCAGTCTGCATGCAAAAATTAAGGGGAGATGTTTTTTGGGAATCGAAAATGTTGGGGCAAAATACCGTAGAACATTTTTGACTCAAAATTGATTTCCCAAAGAACATCCTCCTTAATTTATGCCGGACTAATCAGAAATGAACACCCTGTATATATATGCAAATTAAATCATTCAAACTGCAGTTCTAGTTTCTGTCCGTTGTTTTGAACTATTTAGAGTTAGATAAATCAAATAGTAAGCTGTGCCGCCGAAGCGAGCAACCGCAAAACGCAATTATTTGCATTATGATAACCTAATTGAGTTTTAGTCGAGAGTTCTCCTAAAACATCCACCAGAGTTATATTGTTAATTTTATATTACATTATTTTGGGGCGATACACTAGCGCTGCGAATCAATTATTAAAAGACCCGCGCAAAAACGTATTGATTGTTATATACGGGGTGACCTTTGACCCGAAATATCCTAATAGGACACAGATTTAATTGTTTATGAAATCGGGGTTTCTTAAGAGATGGGCAGCTTTATAATGTATTTATATAAACAAAGTTATTTATTCAAATCAATCGAGTTAACCTCGTGACAATATGACCTTTGACCCCGAGCCCCAAAAATATTACGGTGATATTGAATGGCAATTAACGTGATCTTTTAGAACAAAAGGATATTAAAAGAGATTTAATGCTAGAAGAGTAGAAATTTTGCCTGGAAAAAAATCTTTTTAGGAAAATCAAAACAGTTGACTTAGCCTCGTGACAATATGAACTTTGACCCCGACCCAAAATTCTTACGGTGATATTGAACGGTAGTTAACGAAATCTTTCAGAACAAAACTTATTAAGGTTCAATTAAAAAAGAATTAAAGCTAAAAGAGTAGAAATTTTGACAGGAAAAAAAGGGTTACTAGAAAACCTTGTTCAACCCTCTACAGATGTATTTCTCCTCGTACTATAACTCTCTCTGGTTTCCTCTTGATCATCTTAAGGTCGAGTTTCTCAGAAGAAAGAGGAGGGGGGGGAATGGTGTAGCTGGGAGCGATATTTTGCGTAATTATCATTGGAGATATTTGTGTGTCGTAAACAAAACAATGGTCCCTTTCCCGTCTAATGACCTAGCTAGCTCCTTACCTAATCTCATGCCACACTGAAGCTAGAATCGGGACTTCGGCGTCGTTTTAACATAGCTAATTCCAAAATTATACACCGAGTCGCGCGCGCCAAGCAATCTAAGGAGACGCGTGTACAACCCTAACCAAACAATCAACTCCGCTCTCAATACACTACTTTCTTTCCTACGGCATTAAAACATTACGTATTAATACGCCCAGAGATCCCGCGTCACAATGAGATTGTTGAGGATACTAAATTCATCCGTAAAGAATTGAATTGTTTTAGAAAATAATCACACGTCCCCTGGTGAGTTGTTTGCAAGTGTAGACACCGGTGTATAGCGGGTGATACATTTCTACAGGGGCCGTACGATTAACATGGGGAAGAAAACGCCTGAATGTTGCCTCACCTTGCAATGCAATATTCGAAACATTTGAGTGCCTTGTAAGAGATGGTATTTAATATAATGCATAATAATATTTGGCTAAACAAACATCAAGTTATGAAAATAAATTAAAATTGCTTATTTTCATAGACGAGTTCTTAAAATATTAAAATTGGAATTTGTAACGCCTGGTGGGTTGCTTTTCGGCAGACACGGGTGTACCGCGGGTGAAACATTTCTACAGGGGCCGTACAATTAACATGGGGATGAAAACGCCTGAATGTAGTCTTCCCCTACAATGCAAAATTCGATTTCGACGTTACATTTTTGGTCAATAAATTACCAAAACTGCCGTAAATTACCCATAATTACCAACACGCGTCTCTCAACCATCTTATAGTAGAATAAAACATTGTACAATTTGTACTTTGGAAAGAGGAACTCTGTATATATTTTGGGAACTTAATCTTAGAGAGTATGGCCGGGGGGGTTTTCTCCAGTTTAAACGCTTAAATATATTCCCCCTCCCTAACCTATAAATTTACTTTCCGTAGCATCCCCCAACCCCAACCCCCTTTCCATTCCTGGCTGCGAACGTGAACATTTCTAGGATGAGCTAAAACGTAATTAAGAGCCGACTTATACAGAGCGACCAACTAACTCTATCTATATTTCGGGAAAAATTCAGTAAAATCACTTTTGCGCCTTCCTGGATGGACCTGGGCTCTCCCCCTTACCCCTTTCAGCCCAGGAAGGAAAATTACTCGCCGACATAAACTAGTTTACTTTCCCGATAGGCTTGAAACGGACGGAAGTGAAAGCTTATAGAGGAAGCAGAATGCTCTCTTCCACCTTACGCATATTTGCATAATAAATCACACCCCCCCCCGTTTTTATTTCAGCTTTGCCAATCTTAATATTGAGTTTTAATTTTACAATCTTACTAATGATTAATTAACTATTTTAAAATATAAAATACAGGGTGTTCACTTTCAGCAACAATTAGGGTATTTAATTATAATACCGAATTACTGTGGGATGTTTTTCTAATAAATTTTCATGTCAAAGCAGCACCAATTCATGTGCCAGGGATAGATTTAATTTTAGAAGTAGGAATGGAGAACAGAGTAATGGGCGCGCGTCAAAGTCCTGGACCCCCTTTCACGGGGGGGGGGGTATGAAATAAGAGGCGGGAGGATCATAGCCACAGAGGTAAAAAGGAATTACGTATTTTTCACCGTCCCCGTCAGCAACGTCATCAAAACGTAGTGTTTAAGTCAGCCGCCAATAAGATAATTTAAACTTTTCGTTACGTGTTGGAGGGAGGGGCTCTATACTGGGTGGGCTATGAGTCGGACAGAAGTAAATACTAACCGTTCTCCATTCCTACTTCTAAAATTAAATCTATCCCTGGTTCCACTATCACTTTAAGTCCTTAACCAATCAAAAGAAGAATATTATGGATTGATTTGGTGCGCCAATCAAATCAATCAGTTGCATCCTTGGAATGGATATAAACCGTATAGAAAAATCAATTATGCCTATATATGCAAATAGTTCCATTTCAAGATAATAATTCTGCCCTAAACAGTGCATGGAATAGATGAAAATTAAACTTGAAAAGACGTTAAAAGAGGCCTTTGCGTGTGTTAGATTCGTCGTGGGGGAAGGAGGAGGGAGGGGGGATGGCATGATAGCGGACATAAATCGTTGTTCTAATCTGCTTGAAACAGGGGAATATTAGGATTTTGTGTACTGAATTGCCGGGCCGCTAATTCCTTGTAAACGCGAACGTATATAGCCGCTTTTAAAATGACTTTCCACAACCGCTAAAGGCAAAAAGCTCCAGCGTGCGCACGCCTTAACCAAGATTAAGTTTAGGGGATTTGGGGGGGAAGGGGGAAGAACCCCCTTACAACCCCCCACCCGGAACTAATGGGAATATGTCACGAGAACACTAACCATAACCAAGCAACACCTAAAGGAAAAATACACTAAGCCTTTTCTCTCCAAAAATACTAAACTAAATTATTAAGTTTTGATCTTTTGGTCATTTGAAGGATTTTTTATTTGTGGGTTTCCAATGAGTGTTAACCCCCATATTATTCTGGATTTTTAATTTTTAAAATGTGCCCTTATTTGCACTCCATTCTTAATTATCCTCTATTTTACGATTTATGGTGAATAGTTACTCAAATAATGCAGTGTTTCGTGAAGTATTTGAGTGGAGAATGAAAATTCTATGAATTAAGATTTGTGGCACGGGCTACCGTTCTCAAGTTATTAAAAGTGGACCCCGTTAATTTTATTACCATTATATTTAAATTTCTTAGGTAAATTTCAAGGAGTAATTGGTAAAACCCTCCGACGATAATTTTAATTGTGACAAAATGTCTTTGAAATTTTTCGACTCAAAACATGTCTTCCCAGAGAACTATCCCATTACACTCCGGTCCTATAACACCCTGTATGTGATCCAATAACACAGTGATTACGAACCAGGGTCCCCGTATTGGAACCGCTGGCTACAGTTCCCAATTTCAATATTTTTCAAACCAGCCTATTCCTTTGAAAATTAGGGTTGCATATATAAAAGAAACAGGAAAAAATTTGTTGGCGTAAATGTATTGTACCAAAGTAAGACAAAACAGTTCCAGGCAATTTATATCGACTATCAGGCTGCAGCCAACGGTGGCCTGTTGCCTTTAAGCGGCATAAGGATTAGCCTTGGCATGAAAAAGACAAGTACTATACGTTAGAGCGAGCTAATGGATCTATACTGTAGAAATAGAAAACTAAAATCTTTCGCTAGATATAAATTTGTTGGCCGCGTAATCGTAAATTTAAGTTGGAATGATTTAAGTCGCTCGACCGTATTATAAAGACAAACGCCAAATAATAAAATTCGCTTACGACCATCGACTTAATGACGGACAGCACGCCGACTCCACTCGCGGACACATTGATTTTACAGAATGGTCAATTTTATACGAGGGGCTAATCACTGCCAAACTCCCCTGTACACCGATGACGGATTACGTGTAATTATTTTAGTACAGTCAAAGATTACGTGTAATCACTTCACTACAGTCAAAGGTACAGCTGTGCACACCGTTTACACCGAGTGACCAGCCCCTCGATTTTATACAACGCGTGTATAAGGCACCTACCCCCTTATAGCATAGGTCTTGAAATTATCAACAATTTCGTATTTAATTTTGTATCTCAACTCATTCTTGGCCCACTCGATTTTGTTAAATTGAAAAGGAGGTCAAGATGTATAAACCTATCCTGGTACTAACTGGGAATGGGGATAAATAGATGACCCCTAGTTCTGACCTTTAAATTTTAAGTTCAACTAAATAATAATGGTCCTTCATCTGATAGGTTTCATTTTAACCATTTGGTTATCTGGATCTTTACAAAACTAATATTTAAATCATTAAAAAACCGCAAATGGTGCAACCCAAATGCATTGAATCTGGGAGTAAGTTTCTCCGAACGCAGCTTTGCGCGCGACAAAAACAGTATAACCCCATCATAAAACAAGCGGGTCTGAATAATTTTTAGGAGAAAACTTCATCCGATTAGAAGAAAATGACAATGACGTGGTAGGCTATAACAATATATCTTATACCAAATCCTTCAGACTTTCTTTTAAATTTTTTTTTCTTTTTGTGTGTGGAGAGCTTATAGTTTATTTTTGACGTGCGCGTGTTTGTGAGGGGTCCCTGGCGGATTAGAATGGGGGTGGGGGGAGTGAGGGAAAGGGTTCAAGGTAATCGGGAAAGGGTTGAACCCCAGGGGGAGGGACTAAAGGGGTGAAAGATGTCACTCGTTAAGACATTAAAATTCCTTACTCATTAATGAAAGGGGAGATACACCTTCTCTTCCTACCGATGCAAGAAGAAAAAAAGATCTTAACAAGACAGAGAAGACAGAGAATGGAACGGGTTGAGGGTACTCTGGTCTGGAGTGCACTGGGGGATCAGCTACTCCGGTGCAAAATGAGACGACCAAGAGCTAGAGCGCCGCCTGCAAAAGGCCTTCGAGCGCTCTGAACTCACAGTGTATTCCGAGAACCGATGATAATATTCCAAGAGTAAACCGAATACCTTCTTGTATTATTATCTCAGGACTTCACCGGATTTACAAATATAAAAGACTTCGCATTTTAATTTTTTTGACATATCCATTTGAAAAAACGGGAAATTTTCTAAATTTTTTTTTCTAGTTTAACTTTTGACAAATGTTTTCAAGATCTTTTTTTCAAAGTCGGTAAATGTTGGTAAGTAGTTTTTATTCTTAAGTGTACAGTTTCATTTTGTTTTTAAATTAAAGGGTTAAATACAAACCCGTTCTGACTCTTCAATGATTATGTTTAGGGGGCCAAAAGTTGAAAATTGTAAATGTTAAACGTCTGGGATATTTTAATTAAGAATATTATGGTGTTATAAACAATTTAATTCTTAATTTGGACAATTATCTTATAACGCAAGAAAAAAACATTTCGACCCACTAACACTAAAGTCCCTGACCTTCCCAAATTCAACCTGATCTTTTTGGTCTATTTTTGAATTTCCCAAATTCTACCCGATCTTTTTGGTCTATTTTTGAATTTCCCAAATTCTACCCGATCTTTTTTGGTCTATTTTTGAATTTCCCAAAATTCTACCTGATCTTTTTGGTCTATTTTTAATTTTCCAAATTCTACCCGATCTTTTTGGTCTAATTTAGAATTTCCCAAAATTCTACCTGATCTTTGGTCTATTTTTGAATTCTACCTGATCCTTTTGGTCTATTTTTGAATTCTACCTGATCTTTTTGGTCCATTTTAAATTCCCCGAGTTTTCCCTGATCTTTTTGGTCCATTTTAAATTCCCCGAGTTTTCCCTGATCTTTCAGATCAAATTCAAATTCCCTGACCTTTTTGCTCCATTTTTAAATTCCCCAATCAATTTGATTCAAGATTACTTGTCTCATGATTTTTATAAAACCTGAGAAGCGACAATATTATAAATCAAATATTATAATCCGTAAAAAGCAAATGAATTTAAAGAAAACTGTAAATATATTTAATAATTGAAACTAAATGAAAGAGCTGTGAGTGAGTTCTTATTGAAGCTTGAATAAATTGGCAATCTCCGTTTTGCGCCTTGATTATTTAAGCCCTTGGTCTTTTCTGCTCGGTAATTGAATATTGTTTGGCCCACCCGAATAATAAAAGAGAGACTATACTACTACCGTATAGGAGGAAAGACTCTACAAGTCTCCCCTCTCCATCTAGCTTTTACTTCTTAAGAGATGATCGTCATTCAAATTCATAATGAAAGGGTGCAGGGGGACCCCCCCCCCAATTCATCCCCCATCCACACCCACTATCTGCAACCTTGGACAAATTAAACTAGGAGATTAATATAGTGCTATTCCATGACAACCCCCTAACGAAAGTTATGATTAAAGTAATTTATGTAAGAAATTGAACATTTAATGCTAATTTAATTAGGGGGTCATCCCTAAAACACACTAATCATAACTAGTTTAGGGGGCGTTCCTTGTGGCAAAGTTACAAGAACCATCCCACTATACTTTGGTCCTAATACCGTTTCCCTTATGGAACACCATGTACCTCTTTTCCAACACCCTGTATATATTTTCCAATTGCGCATTAAATTACCCTTTTGGCGATTTAAATTACATATCCCTCCACAGCATTACAATTACTTTTAATACCAAACACTAATACGCAACAACTAACTAAACGGAAAATTCGATATCGATATCAGATCGGTTTGTTCTTAGAGACCATCACCGGTCCAAGACTGACCACAACGACCAGAGCTCAAATGGACTCATGACAAATAAAGAAAGAAAGAAATACACCCCATTGGTTGGTTAAGAACGTCTGATTACGTACGGATCTATTAACTGTTACTTGGGAATCTTTACCCGCAAGTACTTAAGGGAACGGTATAACCCCTTTGATTTAAAGTCTCCAAGTGACTTTACTACCTTTTAGGGGAGAGGAGGGAGGTTGGGTGGATTGGGTGGCTCTTTTGTGACGCCTGTCAAACCCTTTCGTTGCCTAATTCAGCAAAGACAGCCAACCACCACCTCAACCTCCTCCTGAACTCTTCTTTCAGAGCAAGTACTTTTCTCTCTTTTTGGCAAATCGTATTGTCTCGGAATTAAAGCTCCGCTTCTGTCCCTCGCCCCACCTTCCATCCTCTTCTGCCCTCAGTGCACTCCTTTAACTCTTTTCTTCCGCCCACCCAAGACCCGCTTGCCCACCTTGAGTGCTGGTGCTGGTGCTGGTGCTGTGTGCACGCTTTAAGCCTTTTCAGGTCAGAGATGCGGAGAGAGAGCCAAGAGTGGGGCAAGGTGGGGGTGCAGGGCTTGGTTTGATATCTGGCCAGCGGCTATGAAAGCGGCCCACACACACATATACATTCTCTCTCTCTCTCTCTCTCTCTCTCTCTCTCTCTCTCTCTCTCTCTCTCTCTCTCTCTCTCTCAGAAAATACTGGAAAATGTCGAACCCGATTCGCTTGGTTCTTCTTCTTACACCCAAAAATCGAGGTAATGTTTCAGAGGTAAAATATGATAAAAGGTGTTTTGGGGAATTTTACAGAATTTCTGAATTTGAGATATTTTTAATGAGAGAATATTTAGTTTATTTATTTATTAAAAATAATGGTATCGGTTTTTCTAAGGAATTTGATTAAATATAATTGTTGAAAGATTATAAAAAGTGTTTCTGGTAATTCTGACATAAATTTAAAGGACCATGCTCTTTTGTTGGGGTCAACCTGAGTGAAAAGTGTCAGCAGAACATGACCCCTTGGCCCTGCACGGCCATCGGAAAGGACTCGGACTTTACAAGTTGACCACTAATAACGATATACAAGGCCAAAAAACAACGCAAGATTGATGACCAATAGAAAAAGGGTTAAATGACAATAAATGCATGCAAAGAGCAATTGAGCATCGTTCTGATAATCCCGTGTTTCATCAAAATGTCGATCTGCTCCTTTGATTTGCATAATTACCAAAACTGACCCAAAATAGTACATTTTAAATGAAATTCGTATTAACTGGAGTTACGATATTCTGGCAATTAACCAAAACCAAAATATTCGTGGGTCCTGAAAACGTCCTATACCTGTACCATAGCTCAACTCGCGCGGAGTTTCTAAGCTGAACTTCCTATAAAACAAAGTGAAAGGTGAAAGAAGGGGGTAAGTTGAACTCCAACCCTTTATCCCCTCCATCTCACCTAACCCTTTCCCCCCACCAATTTGGTTCAGAGTGAGATTCGTCTTTCGAATCAAGGTGTATATACGTACGTACAATACTCTTTACTTCCAAATCCGTTTACGGACTGACTGACAAACGTGGACCTTTTTTTCAATTTAAGATTGTACCACGGTGAAGGTTGATTTAGGGTTGTTTTCAATTGGTAAGTGGCGGCTATTGGACGTAGTGTCGGGTCAAGTTGATCAGATGGAAATCTTTTTCCGGGTGATGGGCGAAGAAAAGCCTTAACTCTTTCTCTGTTTTATCCCTTTCGGGGGTTGGGGGGGGGGTTCATGGAGGGTATTGGGGGTTGTATGGGTATCGAGGGGGTCTATAATGGACGGGTCAAGTTTTCTCATTCAAGTCAGGGGAAAAAGGGCTAATTTGTTCCCGATTGTCAAGTCAAGCTCATCGCTTCTCAAAAACCGAACGACAACCCTCGGTTCAACCGACTCGGATGAATAAGCTTAGGCCTTTAACTCTTTCGTTAAAGGAGTAGTTTCACCGTGGATAATAAATAAATAAAAGGATTTGATTATGTAAGAGTACGAGGCTTGACGTGGGTTGTTAATTCATTTAAAAATAATTTAAATTCGAGGTTTTTTCAGAGCAACTAAAGTCATTTTTTCTTGACTAATTTTACTAGTAGAAAAGTCAGAATGTTGTGGTATTTAAAAATTACTATTGTCCTTTATTCTTTTGAGAAAATTTTATAAACTTCCTAACATTTTAATTTTTAAACTTATTTTAAGAAATCATTAACTTTTCAGAGCATTTTACAAAATTATCGACTTTTCACTGACACTCCACACCCACTTTTAAAATCCCTGAAATTTCCATGACATTGCGGACCCTCTTTTAAAATCCCTGAAATTTCCATGATATTGCGGACCCACTTTTATAATCCCTGACATTTCCATGACACTCCAGACCCACTTTTAAAATCCCTGACATCTTCATGACACTCCAGACCCACTTTTAAAATCCCTGACATCTTCATGACACTCCATACCCACTTTTAAAATCCCTGACATTTCCATGACACTCCATACCCACTTTTAAAATCCCTGACACTCCACACCCACTTTAAAAATCCCTGACTCTCCACACCCTCTTTTAAAATCCCTGACATTTCACACCCTCTTTTAAAATCCCTGAAATTTCACACCCTCTTTTAAAATCCCTGACATTTGACACCCACTTTTAAAATCCCTGATATCTTCTCACACCCACTTTTAAAATCCCAATTAACCCTTTGAGACCTTTCCTTTAAGAAACTCGCATAGCGTTAACACATTTCTTCATTCCGTTTTGTCACGTGGATAAACACGGAGACGGAAGGTAGGTAGGTTTTGGTGGTGATTGGGGTGGGGGCCCCGGGGCCAAGCAGCAATCCAAGAGTTTTCTCTTCTCAAAACCGCGCTATTCATTTCGGGGGTCCAAGTCAGATATAGACAGAGGGGGTGGGGTTGGGGGGTTCTAGTCCAACTCTTTTGTCTTTGTTTTGCGGGAATACACACTCTATGCAGATGCGATACGCCTTTTTGCTTCGCCAGTATATATCTTATTGAGCGGGAGATGGTGATGGTGGGGCCCGGAGGGAGCGGAGGGGGGGGGGGTAGGAATAAGAAGGGGTTCAAATCCAATAGGTGCTAAAATGACTGCCTGACTTCTACCCCCACCTTTCTTCTAGCTCATCGATTTAAATGTACAAGTTATTTCAAAGGGAAGATGAAACGGCCGGTGATTATCAGATATCCTCCCTATAACCCATGGCAACATTGAAAGACGTTTGATTGTCCCTTTAACGGTGGCGTACAGTATAACCGCGAAACGGGAACGCGAGAGGAAGCAAATTCCGAGTAGGATTGTCAGCGAGACACAAAAATACCAGAGGACTCCTTCAACTTAAGCTGTCTTTAACTGTAACGCGTAGAAATTTGAGGTTTTGAAGGTTTTTGACGTTCGCCCATCCTACTTTTGTTTGCGGAATTAAGGCACTTCGTAAAGGGTGGGCTAGTGGTGGGGCGACATGCTACGTTAGCTTCACTCAGTCTGCTTTCGTTTAAAGCTACATTAGGACAGTCCGGAAACGCGTTTGTTATTATATTACGTCATCTCGCTCTGAATTCGCAAGTGAAAATAAAATATAGACATTAGGGCAATTAAATTTTAACTTTACTTACTAACTTAACCATGAAACTGTACATCATAAGCGTCCATTCAAAGGACGAGACGCTTATTCTACCTCTAAACTCACAATAGTTTGGTTTGTGACCGTTGGTCAGTGCAGAACACGAGAGAAGGCGTATATACTTTTAACTTTTGTATTATACAACATTAATGTTTGTTATTTCCAATAAGTAGGCCTATACTTGCATGGTTTTTGGGTCGATTCTAATTGAGGTTTCGAATAAACATTACAAAATTCCACGTTAAAATATATTTTATATTTATCACGAATGTATATAAGGATAATAGGAAGCATTGCGGCCCTTCTTTATCCCGTGGTTAATTTAATTCTAATTCTAAGCGGGTTTTGTGGGCCGGACTAGAGAACTATCATACTATACATGTAGTCTGATTTTATATATACATAAAATAAGTGAGGAGGGAGTGTTACAAATATACTTTCAAACTATTGTTTTTTCTATATACTTTATAATGAAATCGAAAAAGTATATAGTAGTTTATAAGGAAGCTATACCGTCATATATGTATCGGAGCAACCATAGAAAGGGTATAGTTTAAATTGGTTTTCTATTATAAATTGAGGCCTTCAAGATTGGATTATCCAATTCGATCGCGAGTGAGCCAGCGTTATGTTTGTCTTTCTCTTTTGCGGAGAAAGGAAGGAACACGAAAGAACACGAAGCGCTCGGCTTATTGCAATCACGGATATTGCTATTGCTAAGCCTCGTCACAACAAGATCATGCATTCTGTCAAACGCGTGTTTTTTTTTAGTTCCATCAGGAAATGATTCAACTTACACGAGGTTTACCAACAAACCACCAGTATTTTCTTAATCATTTTTAGGCAAAACGTTGATTGTTAAAATTAAGAATATTAGTCTTCATTACAAACAAGCGGCAACTCTTAATTTAGAGGATTATCTTTAAACCACTGATTTGTCGCAACAATTAACCGCAACAGTGCAACGTTGAAATTAACGTTGCAATTCGAGTAACAGGCGAAAAAATTTCCAAACTCACTGACGTCGTAGAATTTTACAAAACTCACTAATTATTCCCGACCTATATGGTCCAGTTTAAATTCCCTGAACCCATATTTGGTTCATTTTTAATTTCCTCAGCTGTATTTGCTCCATTTTTAATTCCCTGGACCTATATTTGGTTCATTTTTTAATTCCCTGGACCTATATTTGATCTATTTTAAAATTCCCTAGACCTTTATTGGGTCCGTTTTAAAATTCCCTGGACCTATATTTGGTCCGTTTTAAAATTCCCTGGACCTAAATTCCGTCCATATTAAAATTTCCTGAACCTATATTTGGTCCATTTTAAAATTCGCTGGACCTATATTTGGTCCGTTTTAAAATTCCCTGGACCTAAATTTTGTCCATATTAAAATTCCCTGGACCTAAATTTCGTCCATATTAAAATTTCCTGGACCTATATTCGGTTCGTTTTAAAATTCCCTGGACCTAGGGTATATTTGGGTCCATTTTAAAATTCCCTGGACTTGCACCTATAAATTTACCACTTTTTAAAAAAACCCCAATATAATTTCTCCATGTTTTTCTCAAACCATTATTACATTTGAACACAAGAACACGTGATTTCATTCATGTCAAAATAATAAAAGATAAATACGTTGAAAAAATAAATAACGAATGTGCACAGTGCATATCCTTATTAATACACCATAACTCCAGTCCAGTCTTGTTTAATTTATAATTTCACATATTTCAGAGTCCTTAATTCTTTCCCTTACAATGAAGACAAAGATAGATAGATAGTGGTATACTGGTAGATCCAGGCAGGCCTCGGCTGCGACTTTAGTTCAAACGAGGGGATCGCGTGCTCCTTGGAAATCACGCTAGTCTTTTGGTGAGCGCCGAGCAGTTAGGCCGAGGAGCGCAGCGCAACACGTGACAGTTCCTCCTTGCGACCATAACACGGAGAAGTGCACGCATCTAGGCCAATCAAATTGACCGACCACCCCCCATACCCTCCTCCTACTCGGACACGACATTATCGACAACTGTTGCTCGTGAAAAACTATGAGATTCCTTTTGTGGTATAATATATTCAAAGGTAATCGTGTCGTGATGCTTGTTCCGTTACAGCCTGATGTTTCTGGTATAAGTCTGCCATTTATTTAGTAAAGGGGCGCTGTGTTCTTTGAGTTAAATTGAGTCTGAAGTGTCACAGAACACGTGGGCCACAATATTTAATTATCAAATCACTCATTGGCCCCTAATAACAAGGGGAATCAATTTGAGTAAACTCCAGTAACTTCAAATTTATTTACTTTGCTGAAGTTCTTAAAATTTATTTATTTTGCTGAAGTTCTTAAAATTCATTTACTTTTGCTGAAGTTCTTAAAGTTCATTTACTTTGCTGAAGTTCTTAAAATTCACTAACTTTCTAAGCCTATTTTTAAATCCCCAAATTTGAAAACTTCAGGTTTTTCCTGACTCTTTTTAATAATAACTGACGTTAGTTAAATTTAACTCCAAAATAATCATTTTAATTTTAACTATTAACTTTCGATTTACTTAAATAGAAACGAAAATTAGCCAATTCTCCATAATAGTTTAATAAATTACGTGACCATTACGTCACGTGACTCATAATAAATAATTTCTCATTATAATTATTATTAAGTCAATGATATGGTTTTGAAATAATAATAAAAATAATAATAACAGTTCCTGGAAGATTGCGTCTTTTCAGTACACTAAGGTGTTAAGGGGAAAACGCATCTGCAGGCGTTCTACGGGAAATCCATGCTAGAGATTGAGCCTGTAAGTTAGCTTTCCCGTCGAAGACTTAAGCGCGATGGGGAAACATTGGTAGGAGAGCTTAAAAAAATTAATTTGCTACTCACAGCGATTAACATCATAGCGATGAATTTGTTGTACTTCCTCATGTTTATTGAACACCGTTTCAGTCACCTGTGTTCAAGCTTGAGATTAAAACACTTCCAACGAGAATACCATATTTCTAAAATGAAAATAAAATAAAATCATTTGATTAGAATATAATTAAAAATAACAATTAAAATAACAATGCAAATTGACATTAAACACTTAAACAAATAAATAAGCCGTTTTAACATAGTATTTGAGTGGGTAATAAAACTAAATAACTAACATAACTTTGCATGAAAAACCCCCAAATTTTTAAAAGGACCTTTTCACCCTATAGTGTTTGTTTGTGAAGGTGAAAATAAGATGTTGCAATACAAGACCCGACTTTATTCCAACCGCGTACTTAACCATCCTTGGGATTTAATCAACAAATCAATAATTACTAGTGTACCTTTTAACACGTAGCAAATTAAGATTACCAATGGTAGAATAACTTATACTGGGGTTGGGGGGGGGGAAAGTACCACATTGCCCCATTTGAGGAAGGGGGGGGGCGGCGTTGAGTCAAAATGGGACCAAGCAAAGACGAAGAGATTTAAGCGTATCATGTCCCTGTCCCGAAACATTACAAGTCAGAAATTGAGTCTTATCAATTTAAGTGTCAAACAAATAGTCACATCCCGAAATCGATATCTATTAATTAGCTTTCGCTTCATTGAGAGAAAGAGAGAGAGAGAGAGAGAGAGAGAGAGAGAGAGAGAGAGAGAGAGAGAGAGAGAGAGAGAGAGAGAGAGAGAGAGAGAGAATGTGGTATCGGAATTAACCGCTATAAATTTCGTTGGCGATATTTGGAAAAGCGGACCAAGATAATAAATGGCGCTACCAACATTTCTTATCTTAACTCTTAACGCATCTGTTCCGAATTTCCTATTGTGCTTTTCGACTAATTCGATCGCCCTTCATTCCGATATCTATTACTAAGATTTAAGCAAGGATATTTCTTAGTTCTCTTAAAGGCAACCAACGCGTGGCTTCGTATTTTAATTGAAAAGGTTTATTAAGATTATTATTATTATTATAATTTTATCGAATATCGAATTGGCAAAAGTCAATTATAATATTTGATGATAAAAGTCATTTAGGTTGATTGATAAATTCATTAGAATACCTACCTACCACCTTTGTTATAATAATTATTTTCAGAAATGATCCGTATTTGAAACGGAATTATAGCGATATAAATTTTAGGAATTTTGTATTGTGTTAATTGTTTTAAGGATTGAGATGTAAATGTTAGGACGGTTTTGATATTTGGTGTTATTATTGAGGGATTTTAAAGATAAGGGGGGGAGTCATAGGTCAAATTGTCCTTTATCTAATGATTCTACATATTTTGGGTTATAACAATCAGTTCAAGAAAAATTTAAAAATAATAAAAATCCAGCATAATTTTTCTTCATCTCAATCCTAATTGACATAACACTTTGTTGTGTTATAACTTTGATTCTAAAATAGTTACAGGGAAATTGTTTGAGTATGTGATAGCCCAAATTCTCCTCTTTCAAATGGTACCTAATACATGGGGTTTGCAACAATCAGGACTGCAGTAATTAATCAAAATTGCAAAAGACCACATTATTTCTTCGCATTCAAGTCCTTAACACACCATTTTGAAAAATTTATTATAAAATAAAAGATGATTCAAGTAACTCATTTAGGTCTGTTATAGCCCCATTTCTCCCAATTCCAATTATTTTAAATAATAATTAAAGCTAGAACAATCAAGGCTTGAGTAAATCAACTTTGATTAAAAAAAGAAAGTTGTGACTTTATCCAAAATTTCATTTTTTTAAACCAAACCATTATTTTTTTTTCTTTTTTTTTTGAAATTTAAAATTCATTTTTCTAGATTTTAAAAATAGTTAAAAAGGAAAAGCGATATAAGCTGATTTGCATAAAATAATCGATACAGCATTCATTTTCAGTCCATTTAATTAACGAAGCTCGGAGGATAAATGAAGCAACTTTCTTAATCTTGCGAACTGCCCCCCGGGGGGGGTGAATGAGGAGGAGGGGGTGTAGGTAGCCCCCTCCCCAAATGTAATTAGAAACAAGAAAAAGGAGCCGGACGCAAGCTAGCCAAGGCCCCCCAAAAGAAGACCGATAAAACAAAAACAAAACAAAAGTTGAAAACACATTTTGACGCCAAAGGCAAATACACGCAACTCCTACGATATTAACGGGCGAAAGATACTTGGTTATCGCTGTCAAATTAAGCCACGAAATAAATCATTCGAGAAATTTATACAGAAAGAGATAAACAAGATTCGCCAGAGTGTACAAGGTCTCGTAAAAATGTTGTACCACATACGCCAAGGTTATACAATCAAGAAACAAATGTTTTAACTACATCTAGCAGACGACGATTCAGACCAAATAGAATGATAGTATTCGTTCAATTCAATTCAGTTCATATTTCCTAATAACTAAATTAAGAGTTGAAAAAATTGGTATGCTTAAATTACTGATCTAAAACAAGGAGTAATAACAGAGTTACTTATATTAACTGTCCATTTCAAGTTATTTAGCCTTACATGTGTGCCTTAAGTTAGGCTCGATAGGAAGGAGAGGGGTCATTTTATTCAATTCAGTTTCGTTCAGTTCAGATTCCAAAATAACTAAGTTACATTTGAAATACTCAAATAATTATATTGATTTATATATTAAATTCATGTTAGGGTCAAAGGTTGCGGGGCGGGTCAATCTGAACCCAAATGAGACCATGCAAAAAAACAACCCAGAAACCCATTTTTTTCTGTGGGTTTAAAAACCCATGGACTGTATAGGGCTAAAATGTTAAAATATGGAAAAAGAGTTGCACCCCCCCCCCTTGGTTGTGTTCTTATCTCGGCAAGTTGCGTTCATTTAATGCCCTGCCAGTCGACCGCCATCAGTTATGCCGGGGGGGTACAGTGGGGGGGCAAAGCTTAACCAGGATCCGTATACAGTTTTAATTGAGTTTCATTAACGCGTTTTTTTCATCCGATCTCTCGCATCCCATCCTCTCCACCCCCATGAAAACCTAAGCTATCTTTTCTTGAAGCCTAGGAAAAGGCAGTCTGCCGCAGTGCAAGGGGTTGTTGGGGGTCGGGGTTGGGGGGGGGGCGTTCTAGATACTTGTATTATTAGCAAAACAAAGTTCTTTATCAGCTAGTTTTGGGCTGAGAGGCGGGCGAAAAGGCGAGCAACTTATAAGAGAAGCTATACGTACGTACGACCTTAATGAGATCTCAGATAATACCAGCAAAAGACTCTAACGAAAGAAGGGGAGATACATTTGCCTATTTGCTCCTCGAAACAGACTAGAAAAATGCACCATTTTGGGTCGTCTGCTAATAATTACTAAAGGCCTTTTCAGAAGATACAGGGTTTCCAGGAAATTTTCGGATTCAATTTCCCTGACTTTTTCAGGTTTTCCCTGACCTTTTAGGCCTCATTTTCGTTGATCTAAATATAACAAATGTCTGATCAAACGTGATCTCGCTAAAAATGCAGATAATTTAGCCTGCACTTTAACGAAATTCAATGACATTTCCTTGACTTTGTAGAAAGTCTTAAAACTCCCTGACTTTTCCTCGATTTTGTTGATAGTCTTAAAACTCCCTGACTTTGTTGAAAGTCTTAAAACTCCCTGACTTTTCCCTGACGTTTCCCCGACTTTGTTGAAAGTCTTATAACTCCCTGACCTTTCCCATAATGAAATTTCCTGTCTTTCTTGGTTTTCCCTAACATGTGGCAACCCTATAATACAACATTTTTTGAATATAACTAATTTAGAATATTACGACATCTAGGAAGTCAAGAGGCCATCAGGAATAGTGTGACCAATGTTGGGAACTTCTGCAAGTTTACCATATATTTGGGGAAAGGTTGTTTTCATGCCCCCTGGTTGAATGTTCCACCCCTTGTAAATTTGAGCAGCTATAGCTCCTAAATGTGGCCTTCTTTCAATGCGCTACTTCTTTCGGTAAGCAACGGCGGAGAGTGGAGCCACATTCTACTCCTTCACCCCCCCCGGTAACGTTAGCCTCTGTTTGGTGCACGAAAAAGAGAGAGAGAGAGAGAAACCTTTCTATTTTGCAGTTCAAGAGATTAAGGCAATGTTCAGTCTCAAAGCGAATACGTTGCAAATTAAATCATCCTTCTCAACAAACAAATAAATAAATAAATAAATAAATAAAAACACGAAGAACGAAGTGGATGATATGACGTATTTATCGCCTTGCGTTTACAGTTCTTTTTTTTAAAAAAATAAATCTAATTAAAACCCACGGTTCAAATATTTTACAATTTTTAATTGTATCAATTTTAACTTTGAAGTATTTTTTCGTTATCTTGAGCTAACCTAACCTAATTGGCGGTGTTATTTCGGTAACTATACCGGGAGTTTCTGCCATAAATTTAACCTAGGGTCACTGTTTTCCAGTTATGATTTGATGGGGTGTTTTAGGGATGACCCCTTAATTAAATAAGAAATCGTCTTTCAGTTTCTTAATTAAATTTAAGGGGTCATCCCTAAAATAGTCTTAACTTGAAAACAGTGTCTCTTAGGTCAAACAAAATGCCATTGATAGAAGTATAGAACATTTTCCACTCAAAATTGATTTCCCAAAGAACAACATCAACCCCTTAATTTTTGCCTGCAGACTTATCAGAAATGAACACCCTTGTTATATTAAAACAAACATACGTGGTTTTTGCTGTTAGAAATTTTATACATATAAGGAGGAGTGTTTGGGGGGGGGGGGTAACGTTGTAATTATTGAAGGTGATTACCAGGCGGGATTAATTAATCATATACCAAGATATTTAAGGAACTTTTTCCACCGCAGAAGGGATCGGAGAGGGGGGAGGGGGAAATTCAACCCCCTCCCTATTCGTCTTTTGGAAAATACGGTCCTGGAACCTATATCATATCTGTACGTATCTAGCTCGCTTAAATTTACTAATCACGGACATTACAGGGGATTTCTATACAACGCGCCTTTGACTATACTGTTCTACTTTCTTAAGGGTACTAATTATATCGAGTATCAATCCGCCTTGCCCATACTTCGAATGCTGATAACCGACTCAGTTGACTTTTAAAATTGAGTAAGGTAGTTTTTAAGGGTAGGTTTTCACCAGGATTGGAATAAGGATTTTTTTCTCCCAAAACTGTGGTCCTCGCCACTAAAGCAATGGCGGGTGGCGCAGTAGTCCTGGATTATTTTTAAGCCTAATTAAATGTTCTAATTATCATTTGTAATAACAGATCATTTATTTCTTTTTTGAATATCTAATTCCGTTTTATATTTTTTTAGAAAAAGGCATTTCTTTTAAAGGCATAATCAGTTTAACTTTAATGTTTTATAGTCTCTTTAATTTAGCGATGTTGTCGAACATTCGATATTGGGAAATTATATAGAGTTATATTATATTTAGATCGGTTTCAAGATATGGGATTTTAGAAGATGGATGGATGAAGGAGTTATAGGCTGCGAAGCGATCGAGTCTGTAGCTTGAGGGAGTGGTCCAGTTAAGAAATGCGCGCGCAGCGTCTCCAAGAGAGGTGAGTTCCTTGGCGCAAGACCAAGACGAGAAAACCCACTTTCTTAGGAGGAAACTCTCAGCGTCTTATAGGAGAGGCTCCAAGGAAAGCAACACCACAAACTCTGCCCATGCTCCTTCGAAACGGAGCTCAAGGAAAGATGGGTGGATCCGGTATAAGGAAGGAAGGAAGGAGGAGGAGTTCACGAGAGCGACCATTCACTCGCTGACTGACCAGCGTCCAAGTAAATACCGTCATTAAAAAGAATACAAAAGTTATATTTTATTTCCAATACAAAATTAAGGTTACAAGCTGCGTTTATACGGGAAAGCTGTCACGGAGTAAATAAACATTTTCATTTATTTATACACGGAGATTGTTAACCTAAGCAACAAGCGAGTAAATTGCCAATGCACTCATCATCGCCGTTGCAATTCTTGCTTTGGCAATCGGAATTTGTGATACCCGCGCAATTATTAGTACTTCGTTTTTCTCGAACAGTCCATTCTTTCCCCGAATGTCCAGAACCATGTCCGGCCATTGATAAGTCAGCTGAGTTCACAAATAATAATAGAAGATACCTTGGCTTATAATTTAAGGTGTTTCTGCGTGAATGTGAGCAATAAGTGCAAGTAGTGTTGTACAAGTTTTCCTCTGCACCGATTACGAGTTACGTGTAATAATTTTGACACTATCTATTATACTATTTAAGACCCAATCAAAGGTGCTTTTATACAGGTGCGCCGATTAAGCGGTGCACGGAGTGACTGACCCCTCGGTATCATGTATCGCTTACCTGATTTGGAAGAAACTGATCGAGTCATTAAAGACAAAATGAAGATCAGGACCGAGAAAACGGAAACAGTGCGCTTCGGATTCATTATTGAGTGAGTGGCTCTGATAAATTTTTATCTGTGTAGTGTTTTAGAGAGGATCGACAACGCTTAAACGTTTAATGAACTTGCGAGGTTTAGCGGAAGCGCGCCTTTACGCTAGTTCCTATTTCCGGTGTAAAACACGAGTACTAATACCTATACGTAAAATATTTACGCTAATATAAGTATTATATTGAAGTATATCGAGTTAGGAATGGAGCTTATTTATGTATTAATTGTTTAGAGAATAAGATGTGGCCAGGAGAAGCGGTTAATGTCCCCTATATGGTGATAGTGTAACTACGTAAAATGTTGACGCTCTACTCTTATCGAGTTAGGACTTTGGACCAGATTTTCTTGATGTTTAAATTGGTTTTATACAAAGAAGTGAGTCGTATTGAAATGAATATTTCCAGCCGAGTTTTGAGATTTAATTAACAGCGTACAACTACATTGATTGGATTTTGATATTTAAGAGAAGACGCCAAAGTCAGGTATCAATCTGCCAGTATTCGCGTCGAATATGTAGTAAGTTAACAAACAGCAGGGAAAAAGTAACACCAACTGAGCTTAATTTTTTATTAACTTCAAAATTGACACTTGTTTAATTAAGTGCTTGGTACATTAATAGTCTTTAATTATTTTCATTGAAATATTTTACAAATGTTCCATTTTTTACATCACTTTACAACAAGAAATTGCGTAATCGCATGCATCTTCATCTTCAGCAACATCGCACGCATCAATGGCCTGACCACAGTCTAGGTTGCAACTTTCTTCTTGTCGTTTCTCGCGAATAAGCTTGGCCGACTCTCTCCAACGATGTCCCGCGGCTTTAGCCCCCGATGACCTTTCCATCACTGTAGCGTACAAATCAGTTGTTCATTAAAAGAGGTCTAGTACACCTTTTCATTTCGACTAATGTTTGGATAGTTTACATGAACCGATGTGGATATCGAAGTTTTATTGGAATCGATACCGATTTTAACCGATTATTTACATTCGGTTACAATATTATTTAACCCAATGAAACCGAAATCAACCGATTAATAACCTATTTTGATCGATTAATCGGTTAATTGAAATGAGATATCGATTAAAGTGCCTTATGGGTCACCGATACCGATGCTTTATGCCCATCACTAAATGTGAAAATTGAGCCGAGTAACGAAATTGAAGGTAATTGAGCCCAAGTATTAACTGATTCGCGTACGAGTTGTAATGACTGATTTCAAAACCAGTCAACTATACTCGTTAATAGATTTAGAATTATACCTGAAGATTTGCAGCAGATCGGATGAGTAGCCAGAACCATAAAGGCCACAAGGACCAACATGATCAGGGAGCAATTCTTGTTCATTTTACGAATTAGGATACTTGTCGCGACGTATGGACAGTGTTTATAAAGTGACTAAACGAAGGGGGCTTCGAGCAATATATACTGTACCGGATAACGGTATATTTCACCTTCAATTAAAAATATTTGACATTTTTCGAAAAGAGGTCTCGTTCGCTATCGAGCTAGTAAACGAGGTCGCGTTGTTTTCACATAACGTCAAAATAGGTAAAATATGGCCGTCGGTCTTGGCGTATCACTGGATGGCATAACAACCCGCAATCCTCAAACGCGTATACGTGCATGGAGGGTTTCTTCTATAAAGGGTAGCTACGCGAGACGTACGCGTTTGAGTAGTGTTGATAAAACGTACCGTGTTCTACATTATTTTAAAATTTAATCGAAAATATTTGGAATAAGGTGAAAGTGGCGAGACAAGGACGTAGCCTCGGTCTGGAATACCTAATCTCGTTATAACATTTATGTCAATTTTTGAAAAGCTAGGTCAGCAGCGAAATAAATTAGAAATAAAATTTGACAGGGTTAATTCAATTTTTGGAAAACCCATTTCGATATTATTTTCGTGGTAATCAAGCTTTCCTATTATTTCTAATTTTGTTTCATAATTAACTAAGCTAATCGCCTATTAATAACTTCCAATAGCACTTTCTCAATTCCAACTTGTAAAATTACTTCATCAAAGAATTAATTTGGCCTCATCATTAAATTCTTTCAATAAATAAAGGATTTCATTCAAATTGAACTTATTCCAATTGAATGACTTCTTTCCTTTCCTGTCTTGGCATTGTTTAAACCTGTCCCCATCACCCCGTCCCTGTCCCTGTCCCATTTCGAATTGTAACTGCATAGTGGCGGCGCAGCTAGGCCTTCGCTATCTGTCATTTTCGGTACTAAAAACCGGCTGAAATTCCTCCAAGTTTGCAACTTTTAAAGGTCCCTATCAATTTCGCCGGCCCTCTCATTCTGACTGTGTGGTTTTGTTTCCTAAAAGAAGAAGTGTACCTTCCCCCAATGCCGATCCCCCGGGGGCAAAACCCCAACGATTTCGTGGTTTTTACGCCGCCTTCTCGGGTGGGGGAGTTGGGGGGGGGACAATCCAAGAGAATTAACTTTAATTTACCGATTGCTACGGAATTGTTCATTGTTTTTTCTACAATTTTCAAGAGTGTACCCCCCTCCCCCCGGGCCTGCCTTTTGACTTCCCGTCTTTCCTTCAAATTCCTTCCCTTCCGTTTCGATTCTAGCTGACGACACCCCCCATCGCCCACCACCACCGTTATTGTTATAAGATGAGATTGTTGAACGAAGACTTGAAAGATTTTCTTTAAATATTTGTTACGTGTAATCGGTGTACACGGGTGTACCTCTGACTATACTAACCGGTGTACAGGATATCTGACAGTGATTAGCCCCTCGGTTTTCTATTAAATGTTTTCCATGAAATTTAAGAGTATGTTTTATGTGAAATTTAAGAGTATGTTTTATGTGAAGTTTGAGAATATTTTCTGTGAAGTTTGAGAATATTTTCTGTGAAGTTTGAGAATATTTTCTGTGAAGTTTGAGAATATTTTCTGTGAAATTTGAGAATATTTTCTGTGAAATTTGAGAATATTTTCTGTGAAATTTGAGAATATTTTCTGTGAAATTTGAGAATATTTTCTGTGAAATCTGAGAATATTTTCTGTGAAATCTGAGAATATTTTTTGTGAAGTTTGAGAATATTTTTAAATGAAATTTAACATGTTTAGCATTTTCTTAAATACCATGGATATTAGAAGCTTTATTTTCAGGTTCTCTGACCATTTAAGTTCATTTTGACATTCATGATCTATTCTTACAAATTATACTACTCCGAATATTTCTCAAAAACACTTCAGCCTAATTTTACGAGTTTCACAGGCATATTTTTCAAAAATCCCTAATGTTTAGGTCTATTTTTCAAAATCCCTAAAAATTCTTCCCTCGCAAACCAGGTAAAAAAAGTCACAACTTTAAAACGCACCTAAACCATCCAATCTATTAACTCTGTCCGTGGCATCTCCGGTTGAAAGAGAGGCTAAAAAAAAAGAGAGACTTCCGCCCCCCGACCAAGAATAAGATTCGACACTAAAACTAATTACGTTTCAAAAACTTTTCCTCCTTCTCTCTTTAACCCTTTTACCCCTATAACCCCCCCCCGGGCCAGCTAGACTCCCAGGAAAGGAAAGGATTCAGCAAAGGAAAAGGCGCAAAAGAAAAAAAGAAAAAGCAGAGGCTAAAAATGATCCTTAATTAGGAAAATGGAGGTGGGGCATTAACTCCCCCTACCCCCCTCTTACCCGAACAACCCTTTCAAACCCTATCCCTTCATGCACACAACTAGGTCTCGGCTTCTTGGAATAATTCGCTTCACGCAGTTGATGCCTTGTCTTGTCCAGTGCAAAGTACAGAGATCACAAACCTCCATCCTCCCAAGATTGCTAGGGTTAAGCCTCAAAGCTAAATGCATGGAGGGTGAGGGGGTTAACCCCCCAAAAGATAATCAACACGGAGATTTATACTTTCTTATATTATCTATTTATGGTTCCATTTTGTAGTTAAGACCCCCCCCCCTCGCAGCGAAATATCAAAAGGTTTTTTATATTTGGTTTTCAACAGGAATTTAGGATATCTTTATAGGAATTCTCAACAGGAATTTATAGGAATTCTAAACAGGAATTATTGGAATTTTTAACAAGAAGTATAGGATAAATTTCTTAACAGGAATTTTAGGATTTCTTAAAGGAATTATAGGATTTCTTAAAGGAATTATAGGAATTCTTAAAGGAATTATAGGAATTCTTAAAGGAATTATAGGAATTCTTAACAGGAATTATAGGATTTCTTGACAGGAATTATGGGATTTCCTGAAAGGAATTATAGGAATTCTTAACAGAAAACATAGGACTTCTTTACAAGGATTAATATAAAATAAAAAAAAAATTTAAAAATTATTTTTAGAAGAAACTATAGGAATTACATGATTTTTAAAGTTAAAATATAGGATTTTCAAGGATTTTTAAAGCTGAAATATAGGATTTTCAAGGACTTTTGAATGATAGCAATTTCTTGGAATTTTAACAATGGCATGATTTTTATAAGAAACCGATATTTAATTATAATAATAATAAAAACATTTTAACAAAGTATGAAATTCTAAAGGATAGTTTAGGATTTTACACAGAAACTACGGATCTCTCGAGACCCCTAGCGGTAAGTTTTAATTCAAGATAATGAAAAAAAAATAGAAACCCAAAAAAGGTGGTTCCTTTAATAAGAATAATTCGTGGAAACTAAATAGATAGAATGAAAATGAACCAGCAAAAAAAAAAGGTGCATTTATTCTTTGTTTAATTAGTCGAAGCTGCTTTATTTGGGCGCGCCTATACTCCTTTAGCACCTTGTAAGTACTTACAATTAAAAATACTAAAAAAAAAGAGTTATAAAGTTACTGAAACCAAAAAATCGAGTTAGCTGCAAAAATTCCTTTTTTTTAATAAATGCACGCTCTAAGGCGCTAAGAGAGTATATTGGGGCTCCCTCTCGTCTCAAAGGAAAAGCGAAAAGATAAAACGAAAAAATGGAAAGGAAATTTAAGGCATCTTTCATTAAATAAAATAAATTCCGACTCGAGGTGTTGGATACTTCCTTAGAATTCCTTAAGGTACAGGTAGAAAACTACTATATTTTTACGAAAACAAGAGTCAGTGTCCTTCCCCTCTACCTCAAATTTTTATCTCTGGTTCCTTTTGTTTTAAGGTAGGTTGCTAGCGTAATTTTTAATTAAAATTTGGTTTTGCAAACTTCTTCTCGCACTCCCCCACCCTTTGCCCCAGTTTCTGTGGAAGACGAGCGGCTTGGCGGATGTAATTGCGATTGCGAGTTTGCGGCGCAATTCTTTTCGTTAAAATTTTATTTTTTGGCAATTTTTAAAAAGTTACCTCGTTACCAAAACAATACCAAAATTATTTTTCTTAAATTGTTTAAATTAAAATTAAAAAACCGTGAACTAAACTGTACCGGCCGTTTTAACGCGAGATGTGGGTTTAAGAAACGAAACTCAACCTCGTACACGCGCGTATTGCGGGTCAAGGATTTACAGGGGCTATGCGAAATACAATGGACTCCCGACCCCTTAATGTCATCTTCCCAAAAAATTATACAATTGTATGTATAATTCGCTAAATTGTATTATATTGATGTATGTATAAATTATCTGTATATTAATAAATAAATGTATTTAAAGACTATAATGCAAACTTAATTATATCTGTTCCATTTTAATATATTGCATATACCATGAATATTCATAATATAGCGTAACAGGGTTCATACAACTGTTGGAAAACCGATTTCCCTGAGTTTTCCAGGTTTTTTCCATAAATAATCCGTGACATTTCCAAATTTCAATGTTCGTGCTCAGATACCAAAGTTATTTATTTTATAGTTAGTTTTTAATTCAAATAAGATTTAGTCAAACGATGTGTAGTGCCATGTATATTTGTTGTGTAGTGGTTATCTCATCCGCTTCACACCGAATGGCCCAGGGTTCGATACCACGTGGGTGCGGAGAATCTCTTTTATGCTCGTTACTTTAAATTCACAACTAATTTAGCTCAAAGAGGGTTCGACATCGTGTATCATGTCTCAGTTGGTAGAGTCCTTGAATGCCCGTGCTCAAATGAAAAATCTTCGAAGGTGGTCAGTGCTCGAAGTGGTCAGTATCCCACAGTGAATCAGTGCCCGAAGTGGTTAGTATCCCACAGTGGATCAGTACTCGAAGTGGTAAGTATCCCACAGTGGATCAGTGCCCAAAGTGGTTAGTATCCCACAGTGGATCGGTACCCGAAGTGGTCAGTGCCCGGTGAAGTCGTGTCTAATGAAGCCCGTGCTCAGATACCGAAGTTATTTTATATAGTTAGTTTTTAATTCAAATCACATTTAGTCAAACGATGCCCACTTGTATATCGATCTGCTGCGTAGTGGTTATCTCATCCGCTTCACACCCCAAAGGCCCCGGGTTCGATACCACGTGGGGGTTAAGAAATATTTTTAAGTTCGCCAGTTTAAATTCACAAATACTAAATTAGCTCAAAGAGACTTCAACATCGTGTATCATAGCGAAATAAATCGATGTAAAAATTATTATCGAGTCATTTCATTGTCCCTTTAAGAACTATTAAGCAAGGCGTGTATAGGTAAATATCCAACTTATTACTATTAAGTTTTGGTTATTTATAAGGTAATAAAGGTATTTCGGTTTTATTAAATGAAAGTTCCCAAAGGTGTTTAAAGTTTAAAGTTTTGGCAAAGTTTGTCGCGTCGGGATGGAGGTTTCATTGGAAATTTGCGGAATAGTTGGCGATAATTAGGCAGGTATTATGGAAAATAGGTATTCTTTGGGGGAAAAGGCATCGTTAAGTCGGACGCGTAACACGTCATCAATTTTGGCAGAGCGAGGGCAGGTATGAGGACAAATTGTTAAACATATCCTAATGCTATAACCTCGATGATTGTTACACGAGAAACAATTAGGCAAAACATTACGTATCATTAAAATGCCAGATCGATTGTTCAACACCTTCATTTACACGTACAATTTACTATATACGCTACGAAGATATTGTAATTAAGTCTCTCTCCAGAAGATGGGTGGGAATTTTCATATTATTAAAATATTGAAATTGTTTAGAGTAAGAATTTAATTGTACTACAGTCATTTTCAGGTCATGGGTCAAATAAGGTGTAGTGTTAGTAGCAACTGGTACGTTGCTGACGGGGACGGCCAGAAAAATAGTGACGTAATTCCTTTTTACCTCTGTCGCTATGACCCTCCCTCCTCTTCTGTCATACCCCCCGTCACGTGGAAGGGGGTCCGGGACTTTGACGCGCACCCAGATATTACTCTGTTCTCCATTCCTACTTCTAAAATTAAATCTTTCCCTGCAATTATAAGCAAATTGGCTTTTATTTATTTTTTTCTTGCAATTGCTAATTGTTTATGTTTTTCTACAGCTAATTAGCTATAAAAATGAAAATTTAACCTTTACACTTGTGCACAATATGCCTGTGGCATCGGTGCTAGGGCGCGAGCCCCTTATCACTAATAACCTTTACACTTAATTTGTTTATTGAAAATTAATAAACTTAGGCTTAGCAGTTAAAGTGTTGAAACCTTAAAAAAATTAACTTCAGATTTTCGTTATTTAAAGTATAGTCAACACTATATTAAAACTGTAAAAAAATTAAATAACCATTATGCATGCTTAATTAGTTTATTAATAAACTTAGGCTTAGCAGTTAAAGTGTTGAAACCTTAAAAAAATTAACTTTAAATTTTCGTTATTTAAAGTATAGTAAACACTATATTTATTATCACAGTAAACAAATTAAAAATATATATGAAGTTCCCTGGACATTTAATTTTCTCTCAAAACAGTTTAAATAAAAAAAGGGTTAGCAAGCGAATCATTTCGTACAATTTGTTGGGGTAAATTCTTGGGGCGTGAAAAGCAACAAACGAGAAAGAAAGAAAGAAGATCAAGATGAAATGACGGAGAAGATTCTCCGCGGTTGAAGGAGGGATGGAGGGGAAGAATAAGAATTGAATGGAAGATAACACGCCTTAAAGGAAGAGGAACGTACATTTGATAAGCCTTGGCGGAAGAGAGAGGGAATGAAGATTGCGTTACATATAGACTGCGGGATTCTTTTGCTATGTAGATTTTACCCATCAACTCGTTTATACGCCGTTGCCTCACATCCCTCTTTATTCTGGCTCGCTTAAGAAAAGGGAGAAGGGCCAAGGAGCTAAATGAAAAAAGCAAATGTTCTTGTTTAACTTTGGCCCCAGGGAATTCATACGCCCACGCACACCGACCTAGAAGATGGAAACAAGATGGACCTCCATCGTTTATCACTTAGTTTCACCCCTGAATTATCAAAAGTATATAAGTAATGTTAAATGATAAGTATAACACCCTCGTAAATTTAAACAAACGAACATTTAAGAATTTCTCCACACCCACGCGGTCTCGAACCCGGGGCCTTCCGCTTGTAAAGCCGGTGAGATAACCACTACACAGTAGATACATATACATGAAAGCATCGTTTGACTAATCTTATGTGAATTAAAAACTAACTATAAAAAATAACTTCTATCTTAATTAGACAAGACTTCATTGGGTAATGACCATCTTCGAAGATTGATCTTTCAGGCATTCAATGGCGCTTCCAACGACGCCATAATACACGCTGCTGAACGCTATTTGAGCTAATTTAGTTGTCAATTTGAACTAGAAAGCTTAAAAACTTCGGCGCACCTACGCGGTATCGAACCCGGGCCTCTCAGGATTTGGGGCGGATGAGACAACCAAAAAAAGGTACTGACCCCATATGGGATACCGACCTCAAGAGGTACTGACCCCAATTGGGGTACGGACCTCTTCAGGTACTGACCCCATTTGGGGTACGGACCTCTTGAGGTACGGACCCCAATTGGGTTACGGACTTCTTGAGGTACTGACCCCAATTGGGATACCGACCTCATGAAGTACCGACCCCAATTGGGATACCGACCTCTGAACTCTTTTTGAGCTAATTTAGTTGTCAATTTTAAACAAACGAGCATAAAAGAATTTCTCCGCACCCACGATGTCTCGAACCCGGGGCCTTCCGAGTGTCAAGCGGATGCGAAGACCATTACACAACAAATACTTATGGAAACACAAATCGTTTGACTAAATCTTATTTGAAATAAAAACTAACTCTAAAAACCAACGAGCATGAAAAACTTGGCCGCGCCTACGCGGTCTCGAACCCGCGACTATCCGAGTGCGAAGCGGATGCGATAACCACTACACAACAGATTCATACACAATTGTGCTTCGTTTGACTAAATCTTATTTGCTTTAAAAACTAACTAAAAAAATAACTACGGTATCTGAGCATGAGCTTCATTGGACACGACTTCATCGGGCACTGACCACTTCGGGTACTGATCCACTGTGGAACACTGACCACCACGGGCACTGACCACTTCGGGCACTGATCCACTGTGAGATACTGACCACTTCGAAGATTGATCCTTTAAGCATTGGCATTCAACGGCTCTACCCACTGAGCCATGATACACGATTATGAAATCTCTTTGAGCTAATTTAGTTGTCAATAAACAGTCAGATATTTCCAGCTCTTTCAGGGTACAAATCTAATATCTTTAAATAAAATCTATATCTATATAAATCAAAGTCCTGACTGACTGACTGACTGATAATGAACGCCCAGCCCAAACCGCACCGCTTGCCCTAGAAGGCTGAAAATTTGCAGGAACGTTACCCGTAAGTAGTAGGCGCGTACTAAGAAAGATTCCCCCCAATCCGCCACCATCTTAATAAATGGCGCCCAGAAATGTGAAAAAATCTTCTCTACGCAACAAAGTCCGCGCGTTCAACCGATTTCGCAAATATTTAGTACACTGGTTTCCTTTAACCTATAGACGGGCCGAATGCGGTCTTTCGGGTTCGATTTGTTGCCATCTTTTTAAATGGCGGCCAGAATTTTAAAAACCCTTCTTTATGAAAGATAATGTCCGCGTGAAAAGTAATAAAAAATGCATCCCTAGGGAGGGGCTGACGGGCAACGCCGAGTGCCTTAATTCGCTCCTAGGGTGCTACAAAAATATCTACCCATTCTTTATATCATTTTAATTTGAAGTTCTTATTAGACGAGAGCGACGCCGCCGGTAACAGCTAGTAATATAAATACCAGACAAACATTCGGGACGCACATTAGTGAATCCCAGTCAAGGCCCTAAAGAGTAAATATTCTTTACATTTCCTTGTTAGCTCGGGATATATTGACGTAAGCTTTATTGCAATGATAAAATTTACAAATATTCCTTTGATGCTTGTTCAATCGTTTCAAACAGCCGAGTTTTGTAAGAAATTTCGATACAAGACTTATAAGTAAATATTGTTTCAGGCTTTCAGTTGTTCAAACCGTTAAAATGCGTATACAGGAAATGAGACCAAATATCTAATAATTTATTTATTTATTCAGTCTTCATCTAAGGTCAGGGTTAATAGTACGTCTTTAAATTTGAATGTTTATGTATTGGGGGGTGAGCGTGAACGTACGATCCCCCCCCCCGCTACTGATCATGATCATAGTGAGGGTCAACTCGATCGGACCTCGCCCCAACTCGCTATGTTTTCGATTTATTAAAAGGGGTAGTCAAAGTGTTATAATATTTTGAACTTTATTTCAAATTGTACATTAATGTATAATTTCAATTCCAAGTTATTTCAGCTTTAGTTTTTCTTCTTGACAATCCTGCATGATGAAACGTAAAAAATATAATTAATGTTCGATGTTAAAAGAAAGTACTACTTTCATCCTGATTAGGTGTATAAATGCGCGCAAGCTTCGACTTACAAAATAGGGTTGCCTCTTTCCATCCCACATGTAACCCGATATATTCTAGGAATACGGTTTTTTTCATTTTTAACGTTAATTAAAACGGAGTTAATTAGATTTAATAAAGGATAGATTAAAACATACCCGTTCAGACGCCTCTTTATCAAGGCAATCATAAAACTAGCGCCGTCAATAAAGTTAAATAAATTTCAATTAGTGTTTAAATGTAAAAGAGCGAGTTGGGATTATCTAGGGGAGTACTGGCTTAAATTCTTTGCCACGAATTCGCTATTTGCCGAGTACCGACCCTCGGCCATAATTCAGACCCGGAGATTTGGCTCGGGACTCGACGAATAACGAATACGTGGAATCCATAGTTTTTTCAAACAAACTAAGTCGCCTTCGAAATCACCTGGGAAAATGTTTTCGACCCTCCTTTGACGCAACAAACACCCATCAGTATTTTATTAGAAAAGTCTCCTTTAAAACCGGCATTTTTATAGCAGAGTGTGTAAATTTCTTTCATCTGTTTTAAAATGAACAAAATCAAGTGATGAAGTAACAATTAATGTCTCCAAAGATGTCAACGCCATGATTGACCCATGGGAGCGAGCGTACGGGATTGGGTGGCGAATTGGGGTGATAATAAATAAAATGGACCCGAAGATTATTGCTCAATGGTCAAGCCGACACTCCTTCGAAATCATATCTTGAATCATCGGCATGCATCTTTCCACCGCTATCACGTTGTTCTTAATCAACTAAACGTATGTTTGTATTTACCACGGGAAAGGCCTTTTCCTTATAGCAGGAATCCACCGCCTCAATACTTTTTTCTTCACAAAATGCTATCGATAAAAGAAATTACAGCGTTTCTAAAAATCCGGCAGGGTTCAAGAAATACGGACTACAATTACGTTTCAAGTCCTCTTCACTGACTGTCTGTTTCTCTTCGGCGAAATTCATGGCCAACAATAATAAGAAGGCGAAACAGGCGAGAGCAGCGGAGGTTCCCACACAGAAAAAAATGTGTTAGGAAATTGAACACAATCCCTGAACATCTTCATGCAACACTCTCCTATACATGTTCAAAAATGAGAACATGTTCAAATAGAAATCTGTTCTTTTTTCTAATGCATTCAAGCCATTTTGTGTTTGATTTTGAACGTGTTTTTATTTAAGTGTTCTGCCTCTGAACATGTTAATTATGCAGAAAATGTGTTCAGGAGCTGAACACAATCCCTGAACACCTTCATGCGACTCTTTCTACTATACATGTTCAAAAATGAGCACATGTTCAAGTGAAAATATGTTCACTTTCTAATGTGTTCAAGACGATTTTTGTTTCGGTTTTGAACGTCTTTTACGTGTTAAGCATACACTCTAAGAAAATGGGGCGCGTTTTAACACCTTTAAAAGTAGTTTGGGGCCAAATTTGACATCATTACAGGTGTTCATTTGCACCCCTGAAAGGGTTTAATAACACTCCGGGATCCTGGAATATGGAGCAATTGGTGCTATAAAATGGTGCAACAGAGGTGCAGTTTAACACCTTTTTAACTCTTATATCGAACTAAAACTTAATTTTTACTCTCACATGAGTGTTGTGCAATTCTTTAAAGGGTGCGGCATAGCACCTTTCAGAGTGTCGCATAACACCTTTCAGAGTGTCGCATAACACCTTTCAAAGTGTCGCATATCACCTTTCAGAGTGTCTCATAACACCTTAAAGAGTGGGTGGTTTATTAGCAATCAGTGGTATATTCACAGCAAGGTTCCACTTTGAGTTAAATTAAGAGGAAAGTTCTTACATGCAGAACTATACCGCTTTAAGCAATGCTTGCAGGGCCGGATTAAGAGGGGGGCGAGGGGGCACTGGCCCCCGGGCGCAAGTCTTGTTGGGGGCGCATAGAGTTAAACTATTCCCTCTTAGGGACATTTGCTGTTCTGTTTTTTTCGACTAAAGGGGGCGGCCCCCGGTGCAAAATTGCTTAATCCGGCCCTGAATGCTAGTTCTAGCATTCAGTGTGAAACTGCATAAAAGTTGGTAATTTTTACCGACTTAATAGCCTCTGAAAAAGGCAGAAAGTTTTTAATTACTATAATTTCATCGGGTATTAAGTTGGTTTTGGAGGCCATAATATCCAAGCAGTAGATATAAACGTTCTTGTTAAATTTAATAATCTCTTTTCACTAAGAATTTTTCGAGCACCAGAAACGCGTTTGACCTAATCTACTCTACAATATTTAAAAAAAATTTCATTTTCTACTCTAATGATTCTCAAAATAAAGATAAGACATGTCACAAAAGTTGGCGTCTGTAGTCGCCCTACTAACATAGTCTCGTTTTTTTGTGTCGCACAATACTTTTAAGAGTATCGCTTAACACTTTCAAGAGTGCAGTAGCGTTGCTAGGGTTTGAAATTTGGGGGGTGGGGGGGTTTAAGTTTATTATTCGTATATTAAAGATTTACAAACTTTTATTAATAAAGAGTACGGAACCGATCAGTTAGTGACTATGAGACAATTGTGGATGAAAGAATTTCACTCGTCTTTTATAAGTTCAGTTTCCGTTTGCTTTTAGTCTCCACTACTGTTTGATATTGAAATTCATCTCTACAAAGATGAAACTGAACGAAATTATCATAATAATTTTTTACACTATATTGCTACAAAATTTTAGGGGATACGAGCAATTTTTTAGTAGAATTTACGGATTATTTTAAGGGGGCTAACTTTGAAATTTTAGGGGCGCTAAAGCCCCCAAAAAGACTTAGCGACCCCACTGCAAGAGTGTCGCATGACGCTTTTAAGAGTGTCACCTAACACGTTTCAGAGTGTCGCCTAACACGTTTAGCAGTGTTTTACAAAAGTACAATACCCTCTGATTCCGAATTTCTTTGTTAATTTTATTTAAAGGATAAAAATATATTCTTTCATGAATATCATCTTTAAAAAATGCTTAACAATCAAGTTTTTCAATAATTTTTTACTGTTTGTATTGACTTTAATATTAAAACATTAATGAAAATGAAAGACCTTATTTAAGAAACCCGCAGTACTATAATTTTCCATTTTTAATTTCAAAACGGTTTTAAAAAGTTTTATTTTACACCGAATTTACACCTTAAATTGGCCCCACAAAAACTCAAGGTAATAAAACTCTCTTTGGGTGTTTTTAAGGTGTAAAAAAAGTGTTTTCTTAAATTACACTTCCCTTTCTTAGAGTGTACGAACATGTTAAGTACAGTCGCCGCAATTAAAAACTTTCTCTCTCGCGACGTCTTGTTTCAACAAAAAGCCGCAAATTATTGATCTGATACAATTGATAAAAAAACTTATCGTATATTGTTGTTTTAATAAAGATTTGCGGCTTATGTTGAAACAAGACGTCGCGAGAAAAAAAGGTTTTAATTGCGGCGACTGTACCTCTCTCATTCTAGAGTCCAAGAGAGATATGTACGAGAATTTCTTACTTGTAATTAATAATTAATAGGTATTACTGTACTGAGGTTTAAGTTATTTTGCTAGTAAAAGGACTATTAAGTATTGAAATATATATTTGTCTTGTAATAGTTACTTAAAACTTACCCACAAAAAGGATTACACCTTTAATATTCTGAAGGGCCAAGGCTTAAAAATCCTGCCCAAAACTTATGTGCTGTTACTTTCGGGATCGGTTTTCTTATTAGCACATTAGCAGCAGTAAAGGTTGCAGACGAATTTTAGGGAATATTAAAATTTCCCAAACATAAGTAAATGCAATTGCAAAAATGCTTTGTCAGAGAGTTCGTCTCATCGTCTGCGCTTTGCCAAGAAACGTTTTCAAGGCGTATAGTTAAATTAAATTCGCATTCCAAATATTTATTATTTAAAAATATGCTTACCAGTCTGGTGATTATTTTAGAGGGGTCTAAGTTTGAAATTTGGGGGGGGGGAATAGGGGGCTTTACCCCCCCCCCCCGAAAAAAAGGCCTAGCGACGCCACTGAATCATTGAATTGTATAATTACTTCAAGTTTAAATTCATTCCTGGGCGACAAAGAAAAACCATGGATATAAAGAATGCGCGTGAGGAAATAGGTTTTCACGCTATATGATAAGCAACTTCCTATCTCCGACGGGACCTTATTCGGTGTATACTCTGTTCCAGCTTTAGTCGTCAGCACGCACAAAGCTACGTTACATAGAGATCTAGCTTAGAGTGTGCTGAGAACCAAAGCTGGAACAGAGTATATATCGAATAAGCTTCGACGAAGTACGCCTTCAACTACAAGGTTTACAGAACATGAAAACAAATGATCGCGTTCGCTGTTCCTAAATTTTTAATGCGTTCATTGTGAAAGTGTTAAGATTTTGTGTTCAACTGTTAGAATTTTTCCAAATAGAAACAAAAATTAGAAGTTGAACGCCAAAATTAAGCGAAGTGTTCAATAAATTACACTTTTTCATCACTTAAACATATCAAGAAACCAAAATCTGATTTTTGAACACAAAAATGTGTTCAAATCATTAACACACTTTTTTCTGTGCATTTTTGTGTACGATATGAAACGTATCTTCAAAATGAAAGTAAAATCTCCGAACACCAACAGTCGCGTTTTATACCAACTTTAGAAATGTCGAACAATATTTTCCCACCTGCTTCAAAAGTCTATAACATCACTTCCCCCATAAGTTAGTATTGTGTCGAAAAAATCGTTCGCGCCATAGCAACAGGGAAAAGACATTAACTGAAGATGCGCGCTCGCCTTAAGTCGAGTATCGGCTCGACATTCGACAAATAGTCGAGCGCAAAAACGGAATGGGACTGAATCCCGGGTAATTCTTATTTTTGGATTCAAACATAGTAATACTAAAAATTTTATTCGGACCAGCTTCTATTCTAATCCTCTTCAATTCCTCAATAGAAAATATTTCTATTAAATTGGGTTTAACTTATCTTGATTTATAATTAACTTATGCTTTAAATGATGATTACAATTCTTAAAGGCGAAGTCACGCACACGAGTGAGATTATTTTGACTAAAATTTTGTCAAACGAAATGAATGCTTATTCAACTGTTAAAAACAAGTGTACTTAAATTCAAACAGACAAATTTCAAAAGAAATCGCAATACTAGTCTTACAGTAAACATTGCTTCAGACCTTACTTTGTTCACCAAACAGGAAATGAAACCAAACTAATGCATAACGATTAACATATTTAAACAGTTTTCATCTAAGGTCAGGGTTAACGATAGCTCTTAGTCTTTAATTTGATTTCTTATGTGGGGGGAGGGTACGAATGCACGATACCTCCCCCCCCGCTATCAAAAATTGTACGCCCCACTGATCGCGATTAACGATAGTGGTGAGGGTCAACCGAGGGGTCGGTCATTCATGAAATCCCGTACGCTACCCGTGAAATCCAATTTATGAAATCCGAAATCAATGCTGATTTCGAAATCAAATAAAAATCCGAAATCAGCAACGAAATCACAAAATCAGTAAAGAAATCATAAAATCAGTTAAAAAAATCACAAAATCAACAAAGAAATCACGAAATCAACATAGGAATCACGAAATCAGGAGCGAAATCACAAAATCTGAAGCAAAATCAGTAAAGAAATCGTGAAATCCACTACAAAATTCACGAAATCCAAAATCAAAAGAAATCACAAAATCCGACGAAATTACGGGGAAAAATCTCAAAATCCGAGGAAATCACGCGAAAAACCTCAAAATCCAGCGGAGTCAAGAGAAATATCGCAAAATCAGTCGAAATCACGGTAAAAATAGCAAAATCCGACGGTTTCACGGGAAAAGTCTCAAAATTCGATGAAATCCATTGGATTTTATCGAATTCTGAAATCCAACAAATTCCGACGAAATCAAACGAAATCAAATGAAATCCAATGAAATAAAATGAAATCCAATGAAATCCGACGAAATCAAACAAAATCCGACGAAATCAAATTGGATTTCGAAATCCCGTACACTTTTTCCTAAACGTCCGACCCCTCGGGGTCAACTCGATCGGGCTGCAATGATCGGGTATCGCCCCAGCACGCTATGTTTTCGGTTTATTTTATTAAAAGGGTAGTCAAAGTTTTAGTAATATTTTGAACTTTATTTCAAATTGTACAATCATTTATATAATTTGAATTCCAAGTTATTTCGGCTTAGGAGCGAATTTATCTTGCATACAATCCTGATGAAACGTAAAAAATAATAAGTTCACCTTGATAAGGAGTATCAATGCGCGCAGGCTTCGACTTACCATAGAGGGTTGCAACTCTTTCTCCCATGTTTTCTCCGATGTTTTCTAGGAGTACGGTTTGCATTTTTAACGTCAATTAAAACGGACTTAATTAGATTTAATGACGGACAGATTAAAACATACCCGTTCAGACAGTTCTTTCCGAATGCAATCATAAAACTAGCGCCATGAATAAAATTAAATAAATTTCAATTAGTGTTTAAATGAAAAAGCGAGAGTTAAATGCTTGAATTATCTACGGATACTCGCTTAAATTCGTTGCCACGCATTCGCTATTTGCCGAGTACCGACTCTTCACCTTCTGGTCCCAATTCAGACACGGACCAGGGGGTTCGGCTCGGGACTCGACGAATATCGAATCCGTGTTGGAATCCATAGTTTTCCCAACAAAATCAAATCGCCTTCGAAATCACCTGTGTAAATATTTCCGATCCTTCGACGCAGGAAACATTGAACAGTGATTTAAAAGAAAGACCAACTTATAAGACCAACTTTTTGAGAGCAGATTGAGTGAAGTTCTTTGATCTGTTTTAAAATGAACAAAATCAAGTGTTGAAGAAACAATTAATGTCTCTTCCGAGGGGTCCGACACTTCCAAAGAAGCCAACGCAATTGACTCATTGAAGCGAGTCATCATATCTTGAATCATCGGCAACGTTGTTATTAAGCAGTGAAAACTGTGTTTGTATTTACCAAGGGTGAGGCCTTTTCCTTAAAGCAGAATTCAAAACCCTCTCGATAAGCTTCGTTTACACACAACACTATTAATAAGCAAAATTACAGCTTTCATGCAATCAGGGAGAGTTTAATAAATACGAACTACATAATTACCTATCATCATCTTTTCAATGCGTGTCATTTTCTGTTCGGCGAAATACGTGGAAAAATTCATGGCCAACAAGACGAAGGCAAAACAGGCCAAAGCAGCGGGGGTTCCCATTTTTGAGTGTAACGATATGAAACGTATCTTCAAATTCAAAGTAAAATCTCCCAAAAGCCAGCAGTCGCGTTTTATACCAACTTTGGAAATTGCGAAAAATATTTTCCCACCTGCTTCAAAAGCCTGTAACATCATTTCCCCCATAAGTTAGCATTGTGTCGAAAAAATCGTTCGCCCTTTGCAAACAGACATTAACTGAAGATGCGCGCTCGCCTTAAGTCGAGTAACGGCTCGGCATTCGCCAAAAAAATATTCGCGCGAACCCGGAATGGGGTATGCATTTATTTGGGTGACTGAATCATAGGTAATTCTCACTTTTGGATCCGATTCAGATAGTAATACAAGACATAATATTATTCGGACCAGCTTCTATTCTGATCGTCTCCAAGATGGCACTTGTTTTCATCAAAAGAAATAGCGGCTACATTTTCTTAAATGCGTTTAACTTATGGTCACTTATAATTAACGTATGCTTTTAATGAAGATTACGATGCTTAATAGGAAGTTTGACTAAAATTTTGTCAAACGAAATGAATGCTTATTCAACTGTTTAAAACAAGTGTACTTAAATTCAAACAGACAAATTTCGAAAGAAATCGCAATACTAGTCTTAACAGTAAATATTGTTTCAGACCTTACTTTGTTCACCAAACAGGAAATGAAACCAAACTAATGCATAACGATCAGTCTTCATAAGGTCAGGGTTAATTATATGCCTTTACGTAGAAGGGGGTGAAAACGCACGATGCTCCCCCGCTACCAAAATTAGTACGCCCCACTGATCACGATTAGTGATAGTGGTGATGGTCAACCCGATCAGGGGTGCAGTGATCGGGTATCGCCCCAGCACGCTATGTTTTCGATTTATTTTATTAAAAGGGTAGTCTAAGTGTTATAATATTTTTAACTTTATTTCAAATTTTACATTCATTTATAATAATAATTCATTTCGACCAAGAATCAAGTTTTTCGAGACAATCCTGATCAAAGTAAAAAAAACATTATTGAGTTAGGCGCTATACCAAGAACCGTATCATTTTCAAGTGCATAATTACGACAAGCTATCACTTACTAAAAATTGCGAATCTTTCGCCCACATTTCGGACGATATGTTCTAAAACGTTTTAAACTCAATTAAACCTAGCTTAATTAAATTTAATGACGCATGAAGTCATACCCTCGCAAACTTTTGATCGTTAACGCATTCGAAAAACTGGAGCCATCAATAAAAATAAAATTTGCATTAGCTTTTAAATGAAAAAGCCCAAAGTTGGAAAATTATACGCGGATTTCTCAATTTAGTGTATAGCAAAACGTCTTTGTAATCACCTGATCAAAGTGTTTCGCTCCTCCTTGGACGCAGGAAACATCGAACAGTGATGTCATTGAAAATTCCCCTTTGATACCGACATTTTTACCACAAAATGAGGAGATATCTTTCATCTGTTTTAACGAGAAAAAATTAAGTGACGAAGAAATATCGTAACAAATAATGTATCTCCCGGCACGTCTAACACTCCCAAAAAAGCCAACGAAATTTCCTCTTTGAAGCACGGGATTTGGTGTAAGTGTCCAACCCCGCCGGAATCTAAGGCGAATTTGGGGTAAGAGAAATGACCCGGGTTTTCTTTTTTCCAGTGGTCAAGCCCACAATTCATTAGTTCGGAGATATCGTGTCAAACCTCTGATAACGTAATTTCCTTTTCTTTCTATACGGATTTTATAATTTTACTCTGATCTCGGCTAGTTTTCGCTAATGAATTTGAATTTAAGCAGCTAAATATGTCTTTGTATTTACCATGGGTGTGACATTTTCCTTATAGCAGGAATCAAACGCCTCATGTACAGTTTTGTTTTCACACGTCGCTATTAAACAAAATTATCGCTTTCATATAATCCGGGAGAGTTCAAGAAATACGAACTACACTTACCATTCAATAACATTTCAGTGCCTGTCATTTCTTCTTCGGCGAAATACGTGGCGAAATTCATGGCCAACAAGACGAAGGCAAAACAGGCGAGAGCAGCGGAGGTTCCCATTTTAGTGTACGATATGAAACGTATCTTCAAATTCAAAGTAAAATCTCCCAAAGCCAGCAATCGCGTTTTATACCAACTTCGGTAATGTCGAACAATATTTTCCCACCTGTTTCGAACGTCTATAACAAGATTTCCCTAATAAGTCTACATCGAAGCGCACACGCCGATTTTTTCTGCGAAATACGAGACAACGATGCCAATAATCCTTCGCGGTAAAAGGGAAAATGAGATCTCCGAAGATGCACGCTCGCCTTAAGACGAGTATCCAATCCCAACTACTCGGGATTCGGGACAAATATATGACGTAGGGACTTGAAATAAACCCGGGAAACAGAATGGGACAAGTAATTTGGGATCGAACCGTGGAAAATGCCGTTAGTAGACTTAAATTGACCAATTTTGCTTCAATGTTTGATCATCCGCTTCGCTCTTCAAACAGCAAAAATGTCGAAAGATATTAGAATTTTATACGCCACGGGTAAATATGGATTCAAAGTTAACGTGGTTAAAACCATTACATTGCAATCACAAGAAATATGAATACATTAAAGTATTTGGATTTAACAACGATTAAAATCATGTTTATTCAGACTAATTCGAATATATGGGGTACAAGTCACGGCGTTTAGTTTTGAATTTACTTAAATGTGCGTTTGGGGGTGAGCGCGAACGCACGACCCCCGCTACCAAAAATAATACGCCCCACTGATCACGATTAACGATAGTGGTGAGGGTCAACTCGATCGGGGTGCAGTGATCGGGTCTCGCCCCAGCCCGCCTCCTCAAAGATCAAGGCCGCATCGACACCAGGTCGCATTTTACATCAGAAAGTGCTCGCAGAAATACGAGCATAATTCCAAACCAAATCATAGAGGAGGTACATAGAAAGGAAGAGAGTCAAAGCAGGAAGTTAATAGAGAGTTTAAGCATCCCCTATACGCGTACGTGTAGCCACCTTTGACAATGCATTGGTCTAATGCACTGTGGAAGGTAGCTACACGTACGCGTTTAGGGGATGCTTAAACTCTCTATTTTGAACGGCACAGTGGTTACCGTTTGTCACACGCGCACCTATCTCGGCGCAAAAACCGGAGGAGATAGTCGTCACGTGATTCTTTATGAATGAAAGTCAAATGAATATGGTAAGAACTGCCTCCGTGGTCAGTGGAAATTTTTACATTCAAAATCCCTGACCAAATGTTGCCTATATCCCTGGGACCATTTTAAGGTATTTACCAGAGCCCACTTCATAATTGCATCTGTCTCATATTTTGCATTGCTCGAAGCAATCATGGTTTGATATAACAAACGAAATCCCTGACATTTCCCTGACGTTTTAGGAAACTTTTTCAAATCCATGACTTATGTCTGACTTTTTTCCCTATTTCCATTATCCCTGACTTATCCAGGTTCCGTACAAACCCTGGTGGTTGTAAACAAATTTCTCTCTCATTTTGTTTTCTCTATTGCGCATGTGGGGAACTAACGGAGCCAGTGAAAGGGGGGGGAAGCTTCCGTTGAATTTGATTCCCTCCCAGCCCAACGCACTTACTGTTAAAATTTCTTAAGCACTCTTTCATTATTACTAAGTTCAAAGTTGCGATCCTAAATCTCAAACGAATGCGTTTCAAGTTGAATTTTGTAGAGGAGCTAAAAAAGGCGATGGTGGTGTGTGTGGGAGGTAGAGATGGGGTGGTGTTGTAAACCACCTTGAGTTAAATAGGGTTTTCCGCTACAAGCATCATCACGTCGTAAGAGAAATCTTTCCTTTTCTTGTTCAAGCACCCGTCCCCCCGACCCATTCCTTGTGTACATTGAAACCCCTCGCCCCCACCGTATTAAAAGGAAAAAGAAGTTGCGTCCCCCGGAACCCCCCCCTCCTTCCTCTTTACCTAATCTCGACTAACTTAACCCCCACTCACCCCCCAGGGGATGCCTCCCCTCCCCTCCTCCAACAAGGTTTCGTTCTAAGAAAACATCCGCAGTATGCCTTTTCGCTTTAGTTATACAAGTTTATTGAAGAAATAAAATAGAGCTTTTTAAGGCTTAAGTATAGAAGATTATATTGTTAAATTTAAATTTGAACTGAATTAGTTAATTTTAATCGCGATGCATAGATGAATAATTGAAGGATATATATGAAATTTACACGAAAGGTAAGCTTGGTTTCACCATAAGTTTATAAGTGATATGTTAAATGATAAGTATGAATGGCACTACCTATACAAGTTCGTAATGCTACTGAGAGACTTACAGCTTGAGATAACTAGTTCGAGAAGGAGAACGACAATTAAGCGAGTCAATTGAAGTCCTAAGTACACTCGGTGGTGGTTAATTTTGCATGCAGGACCAAGTTCCATCTAGGCACTCCTATTTAGTCTGAACTTACTAAGCCCAAATTTGACAGCAGCGCCTCACTCACCAGGCGTCATTCGCTTTACCCTGAATCTATGACCTACGTCACTCATTCACTTCAAAATTACAAGCCTTTCAGTTTCTAAGTTACCAGAGATTAATTAAACAAACTTATGGATGGCCAACGTATCTTATGGTTTCATGTAATATTTGGTTCATTTTCCACAGTAAATAAGTGTTCCAAATATCGTTTGATAACCTATTGCAAGTTTCCAACTGGACCAGCCTAGGTGACAATTATGGTCAAATTCATTTAACAACAAACAACAGATAGGCAAGTACTATTCTATTATACGAAAAATTACCGTTCCAAGACGAAATTCCCCAATTTTAAATTTCCCTGACACCCGTGGTTAAATTAAACTCCCCGACTTTTCCAGGTTTTTACCGGTAACAGTGGTAATTTTAAAATTATCCAAAAAATCTCATCACGAAATTATACCATTTTCTTTGAATGGGAACATGTAATGTCAGCTTCGTTCTTAGAGCAAAGTCAGACTGATTTAAACTAAAGGTTAGCGCCTCTTTGGTTAAGTGAGCGACCCCTCAAATTTCCGAGGATGCTCTCGATCCCTTATCTCCTGCCTCGCTTCTTTGGGAGAAGGCCCATCTTCCTCCTCAGCTTCCCTCCATCCCTCCCACCACATTATTTTTTTTTCCCCTTTTACCCCGTTTGTACTTTCTTTGCCTGCCTTGTAGAAATCTCAAAGGGGTTCAAAGGGGATTCCAGGGGTAACCCCCCCTCTCTCCCCAAGATATTTTTTCTTCCTTAACTAGTTTAGAGATTGACACAGCTAGTAAAAGTGTAATTTAATATTAATGGCCAATTTTATATCGAATTAAAATGTCCCCATGAATTAATTCACTAATTATCCAATTAATAATTTAGATTTGATTGCCGGTAGGTCACGTGTTACGAGAAAATACTTATAAGGCCCGTGTAATTAAGAGCCAAGCCAAAAATTTTAATTCCTTTTATAGGAAAAATAGGAATTATTTTCCCTGAATTATAGGATTTTATAGGAGAAAATTAAGGGTTTTTATAGGAAAATATAGGACAAAAAATGCTATGTAGCAAAAATCAAATAAAATGGATTTTATTTTGAAAAGAGGAACTCAATGCTGAACTATACGAAAAGTTGGACTAAGTCAAAAATATAGGATATTATAGGACCTTTCATGAAATTATAGGATATTATAGGACCTTTCATGAAATTATAGGATAATACAGGACCTTTCATGAAATTATAGGATTATATAGGACCTTTCATGAAATTATAGGATATTATAGGACCTTTCATGAAATTATAGGATAATATAGGACCTTTAATGAAATTATAGGATAATATAGGACTTTTCATGAAATTATAGGATATTATAGGACCTTTCATGAAATTATAGGATATTATAGGACCTTTCATGAAATTATAGGATATTATAGGACGCGTTCAAAAATATAGGACCGCTGGGCTCCCTGGAATTAACAAAAACAAATCAAAGAACAAATTCAAACGAAAATCATATTTTACTTTTAATCCAAAAATCAATTAAATGCTTAATTGAAAATTTAACAAGCGTTTGATTCAAGTACATTGGTATATTTAGTTCGAGCCATCAATTTCCCACTGAGTTAGATAACCATCGGCGTCCTTGTCCAGCAATTGGACTTGCCTTTGGACATCTTGGGGCACTGGATAACCCATTAGCCTATGTTGATTGGTGACCCATTGCACGGCCTCTCGCAATTGCAGGCGTCCGTCTCGGTCGCCATCAGCAACGGCGAAGATATGTTTCAAATGCGCTTGACTCTGCGCTTGCATGACGCGCAATTCCTGAACGGGGACGGTCTTGTTTATCTGGCATTGTCCGGTTCGGCCCAATCCGGGGAAGGGAGACGAGGACTTGGGACACAGGCACTTGTCGCAACCTTTGCCCGAGCGACACTTGCCATCGCAATTGCAACCGAAGACATTGCATTTACCAGTTGCGCAGTATGGAGTCCCTTTGGTGCAATCGTCGCAATGGTGAGTCCAGGCCAGGCAGTTGCTGAAGAGGCAAGGAGCGCCGCAACATAATCCTTCGACTCCCTGATTGGTTGAGAGCAGTACGACCACGCTGGCCAACAGCGTTACAGTGATCATAGAATTCATTTTGCGAACCTTAACAACCAGCTTTGAGTGGATATTGAAGAAACTGACACATTATACTTAGTTTAATTAGTGATGTCAAATTTTAATTTTTTTAGAAAAGTCCAAATTTAATTTTTTAGAAAAGTCCAGATTTATTTTTTTAGAAAAGTTCAAATTTATTTTTTAGAAAAGTTCAAATTTATTTTTTAGGTTAGCTCAATTGAGCACCATCCATTTATTTTTTTAGAAAAGTTCGAATTTATTTTTTAGAAAAGTTCAAATTTATTTTTTTAGAAAAGTTCAAATTTATTTTTTTAGAAAAGTTCGAATTTATTTTTTTAGAAAAGTTCAAATTTATTTTTTAGAAAAATTCAAATTCAATTTTTTAGAAAAGTTCAAATTTATTTTTTAAAAAATTTCAAATTTAATTTTTTAGAAAAGTTCAAATTTAATTTTTTAGAAAAGTTCAAATTTATTTTTTTAGAAAAGTTCAAATTTATTTTTTTAGAAAAGTTCAAATTTATTTTTTTAGAAAAGTTCAAATTTATTTTTTTAGAAAAGTTCAAATTTATTTTTTTAGAAAAGTTCAAATTTATTTTTTAAGAAAAATTTAAATTTATTTTTTTAGAAAAATTCAAATTTATTTTTTAAGAAAAGTTCAAATTTAATTATTTAGAAATGTCAAAATATCGAATTTCAATTAAAAATTACCAATTTTAATAACAAATACCGTTTTATTTCTTTTAAGGTCTAAGTTAGGTATAAACTAAACTTACCCGAGTTAATATTTAGAAGTCTTTTAAAGATGATCTGTCTTAAAAGACTCCTTAGATCGTAATAACAAATTGAAATGAACATAATTTCAACTTGGTTAGAAAATAAACTAATCAAATAACGTATTAAATATCAAGTGATTCGTAAAAATCCAAACAAAAGCGAAATTATTTTAATTATCACCTGATACGCTTGTCAAGTTTTAAAATTATAAAAACCATTCATCAAACGTCAGCCTTAATTTTGCCTAAATCCGCTAAAATAATTTGCGATTTCAAAGATTTTAACGATTTTGTCAGTAAATTTGACCTTACTCGTAGACATATATGCCAAGTAACGAATAAAAACGTTCGATGTCATACGATAATTATCGATACACGACGATTGCTTTTCTAATATAAATTTTAACCTCAACGTTTGAAGTTTTAAAAACTCGAAAGATAATCGGATGCTCTTGAAAATAATATCTATGCAAATTAAGCATTTTATGAAATCCGATACTAATACAGAAAAGGGATTTTGAATTAAATATTTAGTATCCTTAAACAGCTTCGTTGTTGAAGTGATTGCGTGAACACCGAGTCGTTTTCATCGCAAATTATCGTAGCCACACAAATTAGGTAAGTTCAAAATTCAGTTAACTGCGCCCCACGATTTTCGAGGGATACTTAGAGCAATAAGTGTGTAAAAGAGATTCATTAAAAGCATTTCTAAGATTATTTGAAAAGAAATTGGAGAGTAATTGGACCCTAGACAAGTTCCACGAAGCCCAGCCAAAAATTGAAAATCCTTTATAGGAATTTTTTCCCGGAATTATAGGACAATGTAGGATCTTTCATGAATTTATAGGACAATGTAGGACGTTTCATGAATTTATAGGACAATTCACGAATTTATAGGACAATTCATGAATTTATAGGACAATTCATGAATTTATAGGACAATTCATGAATTTATAGGACAATTCATGAATTTATAGGACAATTCATGAATTTATAGGACAATATAGGATAGGTTCAAAAATATAGGATTTATAGGCCATAAAATAACTCTGATAATATTCAATTTGTTTAAATGGCAGGAAGTCATGAAGTCCTTAATAGCGTCGGCAATTCTAATTGCCACCATCTTCCTGGCGAATTATCCCACGGAAAGCCAAGGGCACTGTTGCGTGTCGAAATGCAAATTGAATTGCATGGCAATGAACGGCATGTGCGATGATTGCACCGTAAAAACGCCTTGTTGCGGAAAAGGAAAGTGCAACCCTTTCTGTTGTAAATGCAAAGGCGATTGCCGAACGGGCGTCGGTTGCGTCAACTGCAATTGCCCGAAACGCGCGTGGGACAGCCTGTACGGCAACGAATATAACCAAGTAACCGAGGAAGAGCAATTGCAACGCGACCGAGAACACATCGACGAGATCATGGCTGAAGCGGACACGGACGGAGATCACATGATCAATCTACCCGAGTTCCAGGATTGGCTGCAATCGCAACCCGATAAACAAAGAATTTTAACGAACGTCAAGGACGAATTCAAACAACTCGACGTCAACAACGACGGTTACATTAGCCGAAAAGAAATTGATTAAACAAATAATTGTAATTAATCCAAGTGGAAATAAATATTCGCATTTGATATTTCCTCTACGGCCCACTTTTATTCTTAATCTTAAATTATTAAATTAATTATTTTGCTGTTTAATAGGATTGAAATTATTTTGCTGTTTTATAGGATTGAAGTTATTTTGCTGTTTTATAGGATTGGAATTATTTTGCTGTTTTATAGGATTGAAATTATTTTGCTGTTTTATAGGATTGAAGTTATTTTGCTGTTTTATAGGATTGGAATTATTTTGCTGTTTTATAGGATTGAAATTATTTTGCTGTTTTATAGGATTGAAGTTATTTTGCTGTTTTATAGGATTGGAATTATTTTGCTGTTTCGTAGGATTGAAATTATTCTGCTGTTTCATAGGATTGAAATTATTCTGCTGTTTTATAGGATTGAAATTATTTTCCTGTTTCATAGGATTGGAATTATTTTGCTGTTTTATAGGATTGGAATTATTTTGCTGTTTTATAGGATTGGAATTATTTTTGCTGTTTTATAGGGTTGGAATTATTTTGCTGTTTTATGGGATTTTACTGGAGAAGCAAATTAGTTTAGATAGGATAACACAGGAAGAGCAAAGATATTGCAACGCGGTGGTGGGTTAGACAGTTATTTTGCTACTAAACAACCATTATACTGTATTGCATTCCAAAATTTTGTCCAAAAAATGGAGACCAAAGTGAATATTTTCATATAGATTAGGACATCACATACGCCGAAACTTTCAAGAATTATACATATGTATAATTTTATTTCTAAATTGAAAACTCGAGGAGCGAGTAACAGGGAGGGTACTTGGTAGAGGAAGGGTTGATATTAGCGGGGATGGGGGGGGGGTTTACGCTTTCTTTAAGTCAATTGAAAGGGAAAGCGAATGCTTGTTGAACGTTCCTCCAAATCGGCCCCTTTCAAAGACGCTCTTTTCATCATCGCAATCGCATCACGATGATAGCTTTCCTCCTTCATAAACGTCCTCAAAGCAAATAGTCCCTACATTTAAGACGAGCTGAGACTGTTCAGGCAGTCAGGCAGTCCATCGGGAGCTGCCGTGGATGGGCTGCTAGATCACTACTCTCCGACTGCTTTATTTCCTTACAAAAGAGCTCCTGAGAAGATGGTATCCATATAGGAGAAGCTGTACTCCCTCCCGCGCGTCATACATCCATCCATCCTTTGGACCTCGTAATTGGGTCTTCCCGCCATCGCCATCCCTCCCTCTCCCCCAAGGGGGGGGGGGTTGAGTAAGTAGATGGTGAAATGAAATCAGCCCCGTAATTGCGCAATTAAAGAAGGCTTCTAAGAACTCCCCGGAGACGTACAGTCCCCTCCCTACCTTATATGTTAGAAAGACGTTTTCAACCCTTTGCTATTCATTCTGCATATAGCAAAAGATGCATGCTTACCGACGACACTAGCTATTCACTAAGTATCTAAACTGGATTTTTTTATTTTTTTACTTTTTTTAATTTCAAGAAGGTGGTATCTTAATTTATTCCAAAGGTGTTGGATGGCTTATTTTAACTCCGTATTTGTCCGTACGTACAACTCTATCTACTGGCGCTAACCGTAAGTCGAGGACTATGGATGGACAAATCAGACGCTTGAATTAAGTTGGGGTCCACGGGCCCCTGAAGTTAGTTTAGCAATGAATAAATGAAATTGAATGGCGATCTAATTAATCCAGAGATGAAGTCAAGGCGCGTTAAAACGCAATAGTGTGTTTGGAAAAATTGTATTGCAATGCATTGACGTATGAAAGAGCGCTAGATTTCTTTAGTGAACTTCTTAACCTTTCTAATTCTAAAATCTCAAATGAAAAATTTATACTGTTAATGCAACAAGGAAGGGAAACACTAATATTTTGTTAATTTTCTAAAAGTAAATTTTAAGCAGTTGGCCCTAAAGGTACTGGAGGACAAACTTGGACATATAGTTGAGATGAATTCTGTAAGAGTGGACACTTAACAGCATCGTTTATTTCTGTTAGTTACCATATTCTTGTATTTAGGAAGGGAACTACTAATATTTTGTTATTTTCTAAAAGTAAGTTTTAACCAGTTGGCCCTAAAAGTACTGGAGGAGAAACTCGGACACTGTCGAGGTGAATTCTGTAGGACACTTAACAGCATCGTTTATTTTAGTTAGTTACCATATTCTTGTATTTAGGAAGCTAGGATCTAGTCAAATGTTCGTTTCTACCTACATGTTTTTGGGGCGCACGTCGTAGCGGTGAGGTGAATTGGCGCAGCACGTCATATTGAAAGGCGCGGCGTAAAGAAGCGAGAAAAGATTGGGTCATCACCAAGGGACGTAGCGGCGGATGGAACCGGAACGGAGAGAGACATAGGAACTCCTAGCTCTATATTGAAACTAAAAGCTTTTCAAAGGAGCTAGGCTTCAGAGCGGGACGATGAGCCGCAATGGCAATGGCAACAACTAAGGCTTCCTTTTAAGCCCTTTATAGGAATCCGCTTGGCAAATATGTTTAAAAGTTTCCCATCCCCCATACCAGAAATTAAGAACGCACCGTCCCCCATAGATATCCCCAATAAACAAACTCAAAATCTGTATACCTATAACTTGGATTTGGGCGTTCCAAGTTATAGGAAGGGGGTGTTCCAAGTTAGGAAGGGGGTGTTCCATTTTAGGGCTAACTGTTCCAAGTTAGGAAGGGGGTGTTCCATTTTAGGGCTAACTGTTCCAAGTTAGGAAGGGGGTGTTCCATTTTAGGGCTAACTGTTCCAAGTTAGGAAGGGGGTGTTCCATTTTAGGGCTGACTGTTCCAAGTTAGGAAGGGGTGTTCCATTTTAGGGCCGACTGTTCCAAGTTAGGACTGTCATCTAGCTTTTCTAAAACCTATTTTGCAGGAAAAGTAAAGGCCGTATAGCGGTCTGCAAATGGGTGCAATAGTCGATCGGCAATAGTTCAAACTTAAGGTATTGATCAACTTGTTCACTTAAGTAAATTATTTAAGATGATGCTGGTGTAAGACGCAATTCTAGTCGTCTTTAGGCGATTTTAGTTTAATTGATATTAATATTTCTTATATCTATGGGGTAAAAGCCCCTACCCCCTGTCCCCCTTCAGTCCATACAGCCATTTCGCATATATACATCGCCAAGATATTTTAATATAGAAAGATGGTCTAGGCGGTGGGGGGAGCGGGGTGGGGGGTGAAGCCTCCTTTTCGGTCGCTTAATTGGCAATAGGGAAGTGTCCTCCTTGCTTCCTTGTGTCCCCCCTTGAAGGAGAGGAGAGGGATGAAGGGGACAGGGAGAGGGGGTAACTCTTTTAACACGGTCGCTCCATTGGACTCTATTAGTATGACGTTTCCTTTTAGCCAGAGCCAGAGGACTGAGAGGAGACGTAGTTCTCTTTCGTTTAAGAACTTTTATTTGCGCGACAGAACAGAACAGTACATTCCCGAGTGCCGGCCGCTTCCCATGCATGGACTCTTTCATACCATTCCAAAGAGGACAGGGGTACCAGGAAGTCAGCTAACATTATTTTCAATGACTTCCCCAACTCGTGGTGCATGGCTACCTTTAAACAGTAATTGATAACTTTGAAGGTATAAATCTTTTCTTGAAAGTGACCTTGGTAAGTTGGTATACTAGAAACGCATACAGATCCTACACTCTGTATACATATTTGTATTGCAAAATTATCACCATTTTCAAGTCCTCTATAGAGGGTTTATGGGATCCATGTCGCAACTAACTTGCAAAGCAGCCAAAAATAACAGAATTTTCTATGAGCGGTGGTCCTAAATTTGATTAGACATTCGTTTTAGGACCAAGATGGTCGGTCACATACTGGTAAGAGTGTCCTTCTGCACCCCAACCACGTCAGAACTGTGCACTATTAAGGTATAAGGCGTATTAATACGCAGTTCTAAATCTCGTATATGGATGGCCAAGCAAAGAAATAGAAGACTGTGTATGTATACTTTGCTTTTAGGGATTTTTCGTTTCAAGTTTTTCGTTAAAAATATGAAAAGCTTCTAATTTGAACGGTTAATTGAGGTTTTTAAATTTTTGTAGCCTCCGCTTAATTGGGTTAAAAGAAATGAAATATTATTCAATGAAAGCGCCTTTAAGTGTCTTTTATAAATGCAAATTTTTAATTCAATAATATTTTGGTATTTTTTGAACTTTGGAAATTGTTATTCTACAGGGCCGGTAGGCCCTTGTAGATATGACATGACACCCTTCCGTAATGTTAAACAAAAAGTCACACCTTTTAGGGTTAGCGTCCCATAGAAAAAGCATTAAAAAAAATTCGGTTTTTTAAGGAAATTGAGACAGGCCATACGGAAAAACTATAGCGAAGTTAGTTTTAGGAATGCTTCTAAATTAACAAGCATTTCTTAAATGAGAAACTTACGTGTTTCGATTTTTAATTAATGAATTCTAATTTTTGTAATTTAACTAATTAAGATAGTACGTCAAAAATTTACTTTTGGGTCAGAAGTCAGCCTAACCTCCTAGCGCGTTTAAACTTATTTCCCCATTTTCGTTCTCATTGATAACTAGAACGGCCTAGCTTTTTGCGTGCTAACAAGTTACGTTGATAAATTTCAAACGTTTGCTTTTATGTGGAAAATTCCTAATTTCATAACAGACGACAGTAAGGCAACTAAAATTAATTACTTTGGTATTTCATCCGAGCTTGAACACCTTTATTTGGATTTGCTAATTATCTATAACACCCTTAAGAACAAATACTTTGTTATCAGGTCGAATTTTCATCTAAAAAATTAATTCAGGTAAATAATTACAGTTAATAGAGGTTTTTATATCTTTTGAAGTAAGTTTTTCGACGTTCTTTACGGCCAAGGCTTAGGTTGTATTTTAGTTAGTCTATGAAATTATAGTCTTTATAGTGTCTGTCCTCTTCAAAGATTATTAAAAAGGCTTATTTCCAGCTCTCATTTGTTTTGGAATTCTTTATATAGTCTGCTCCGTTTTATGCTAGAAACATTTCCTAACCAGGCTAACCCCAGGTTTTTTTTTTACTGTATTTACCATGTGCGCTTCCAATTTGAAGTAAAAAATGGCATATTTATTCAAATTATTAAGGTGTTGAAATAAAGATAGTGCTTTTCACCCTTTGAAAAGATCGAGAACTTCAAAATACTACTGGAAATGACAAAAAGTTCAATGTGTTTTCCTTACGGCAGTTTTAAGAGTCGTCGTGTTTACGTTAGCGCAGTTAATTCAACATTCTCATTTGAGGTATACAAGGTTTCATTATTTGTTAATCTCACTAAAATGCTACTAATTGTGAAGGTGTGTGATATAATTCCTGAAACTCAACCAACGTAGAGGACCAGATCATTCATTAAAACAATTTCTATACTATTGAACCAGTGTATGTTATGTTACGTTAATCATTTTAAAAACCATTTGTTACCAACAGTGGATTTTGTTAATTCATAAATATAACAGTGGTGCTGGTTAATCCAGGAGGACAGCGTCGTTATGTAATTTAATTAGTCAAATAATTTCCATGTTTACATCTGCGCAGATTTTTCAAACGTAACCACGTCAGCAACGGAGGGTTACGTTGTTCGTTATCTCCACAGTTCACATTGCCGTTTGTTTATTTGACTAAATTGCTATGAATTGTTTAGGTATTGAATTTAATTACTGGTATTCAAGTCAAAGTTGCCAAACTATAGAATCACATCATTCATTAACATATGTTATAGATGATCTTTATGTTACCGAAAATTTAGCACGGGGTGTGATAAAAATTGAACGCAATGTGTTGGCAAGAATGAAAAAACTCTTTTGAACTTTACTATAAAGGTAATTTGAAACTCATTTTATAAGCTAAATCAACACAGCCAAACCTCAATCCTTCATAAATTTAAACTTAATTAAGTATAATTAGCGTGAATTTAAAGATGAATTGTACATATTTTGGATGAGAACTCGAGTAACTTAAGATTTAAACTGAACAAGCTGTTAGTATAGCCCCATGTTTTCTATCTCATACTTGTTTAATTTAAATTATCTTTAAAGTACATTAATAGGCGCGAAATTCGAAAGTGTAGGGTAAAATAAGATTCAAAAGCTCCACTAAAAATTGCAATTAACGTGAAGTATATATTGAAAGTCATTTTATAACCTAAATGTACACTGCCGAAACACAATCCTACGTTAATTGGCACTCAATTAAATATAATTAACGTGAAATTAAACCAAATATATTCATTTTTTGGATAAAAACTCAAATAACTTTTAATCTTTTTTAAAACTACCCAAGCCATTGGTAAATCCCAATGTTTTCTATTTCACTTTTAAGTTAATTTAAACTATCTTGAAAGTACATTAATTGGCGCGAAATTCAAAAGTTTTGGGTAAAATAGTGACTGGCAAAAATGTTAAACTTCACTAAACGTTCCAATTAGGGTAAAAAATGCCAATAAATTATACTTTTAAGCTTAATCCACTCTCCCGAACCGCGCTCAAATTAAGATTAAAACATCACAAGTTTTTCGCACAGCCACAGATGTTTCCTATTTCACTTTCAAATTAATTTAATTCATCATTAAAATACATCGAAAGGTCTTACATATTTTAGGGTAATTGCAATTAAAGTTAATATTCTATCGAAACTTGTATCCACACTAGATAAACCGTTAAGTTAAACTTAATCAAGTATAATTAAATCAACCCAAAACATGAATGTTTTTGGGAAATTCATGGATACCTTATAATTAAACTAACAAATTATAATTAAAACTACACTTATCTTACACTCAGCCTCCATTTTCCTGTTTAATTCTTACACGTAAATAAATTGTCTTTTAAAAGCATTTTTCCCATATTGAAAAGAGAGCCATTGAAAAGGAGCGAAACTTAAAGGTTTGGGCGGGATGTTACAGTATTTGTGCCTTTTTAACAAGAGTATTGTTACAATTTTAACACTACCAGACTTAGAAATAGCACACGTCCACTGGTCCAAAACCAGTTTATTAATTGCTTGGACCAGTTTTTTAATTGAAAAAATTAATAATTAAGTTTTTTGATGGGAATTGAGGCGGGACCAGTTTAAAAATTCAAGCTTTCTTCCAATTTCTACTCTTAACTTTTCTCTTTCAAACACAATAAACCGTATCACTCTAGAGTTTAGACCCAAATGAAGGGCTTGCCAAGTGGTACCAGGTTTTGGTAGTGGTATTAAGTTAGATTTAAAACTATACGGCAGTCGGCAGTCTCGGCACGATTGGAATTTTGAAGTCTCGCAGAGTCAATTTAGTCAAACCTATCATTTATGGTCAAACTACCTTGAACCTTCTCGCAAGTGGGCTAGCGCCTATATATATCAACAAAAAACTTTACAATGGGACCAGTAGAAAGAATATTATGGTAAGAGTCACTGGTCCTAAGGACCAGTTTATTTTTTATAGACGTTAGGGGTCACTAATCCTGAGGACCAGTTTATAAGACCACGTATTTCTAAGCCTTAACAATACAGACCTTGTATTTCTAATGGGACCGGCAATACCGCAACACTGAGCCGAAAAACCAGGATGGTAATTGGTTGGGCCTATCGGGTGAGGGCATTGGAGCACCAAAAACATACCGCGGTGTCACGTGTCGAAAGTCAAAGCAACCTTCACCACTATAAACCCCATGACCCGCTCAATCTGGCAATCTTTGAAAACTTTGAGGTACTTCCGGTCCCTTTTGATATACAGGGTCTTCAGTGTAGCAGCTAAGTAGTAGAATTATAGTAGTTAGTTTCGTTTCCTAGCAAAATGCCAACCTATTCCAACCAGGACAAATTGGACAAGATGTTTATTTTGGGTGAAGGTCGCAGTAACGTTCAACTAAAGGCAGTGCTTTATGCCGAACTGTTTCCACACCGACAACATCCGGTGCGAAGCACCTTTGCCGACATTGGCGAGCACCTTCGTGATTTCGGTAGTGCAAGATCGTGAATGTAGAAGAGACTGTATAGTCTGTAATGAGGATAGAGATTTTGACATCGTAGCACGTTTTGAAGCCAATTCATGCTAATAAGTAATAATAGAGCGGTGGAACAAGAAGTTGCACTATGCCTTTCTACTGTTTGTGCCAGTTTACAATGGCATCACTACCGGCATTATCATACCCCTTACATCATGCCTTAACGGACGAGGATTACCTAAGACGGCAATACCATTAGTCTTACCAGGCGTCATGAATTTACTGCTTGCAAATGTATTGCAAGACATGGACAGTCGTCTGCCTCAACCACAATGGTAGAAACGTCGAATATTTTCGTTGATGTGTTTACCAAACAGTTAAGAAGTTTTAATTTGAGGCCCACGTTCTAAGACCAATCGTAGGACTGTGCTTTAAAATATTTTGTTGTGTTCAGGCATATTCTCCAGTATTCTTTTTGTAACTTGTCACTAGCATATAATAATCATGAATTCCAGACATTTATTTACACGCTGTATAATTTAGTATGACATCAGCCGTTGGCAGTATTGGGGGTTGTACATAAAGGAAGGTGTTGGTCTGATCTCGACCACACTGTATATGTATAGAGTGTACGATACAAATAAACATTTTTATTCTATATTTTAAATATTGTAATTTTTAAACTTTATCTTAAATAAAGTACAAATTATATGCTTATCGAAATCTATGTTTTTTATATAAGTTAAATGTAATTAACGATACATAAGTTCTTCTTTCAACCCAAAATGTATGACGGTAGAGCTAACATAATTATTCAAAATTTAATTACATTAAGACTGAAGTGACAGATATTATAAAAAAACGTCTTGGTTTGGACCAAGGCCGAAAAAACAAACGATATGTGTGAGGTTTATCAATTGGCTGAAGTTTCAGATATTGCAATTTTTTTTAGTTATTTTTATCCATTTAATCCTTAAAAAATATTAAATTCAATCAACTGATTTTACTGTTAATCGATCTATTCCCTCTAAATTAATTGAAAAAATTACATATCTACGCTTTTTCAAGAACAATTACATTTTCCGAAAACATTTTATCATGAAATTAATTATTTTGAAGGGATTTCGTGTAAGCACCTTGACGGACATAGATTTAATTGTTGCTGGCTTGACAAATTTTCAAATTTGCACCCAAAAAAGTTTAAATCTGTAAGTTGCTAAGAAGACTGATGTTCAAAAAAACATGATAATTTAAATTTATTTTGTTCAGACTAGTTAATAAACTAAATAACTAATGTCGTCTATTTAAGACAAAGCAACATCGTTTATCCTGTGTGGTTTCATTTAGTAGGTAGCTATCTGTAACACTGGACAAATATGATATCGGTATATAACCAAAGGTAAGGGTAAAGATTGCATAAAAAGAAATACGTTTCAGTTCCAAAGGCTTGTTATATTCATCTCCATTCATTACCAGTTAAACGAAGAAGGTCACACTTAACTTAACCCCCCCCCCCTTCCTCCATTTCCCCAATATATAAAATTTTACAATCACCAGTTGTTCCAGTGTTTTGGGTTATCTGAGCCGACGCAATACACCCAGCAAATATTACCATATAGGTCGAAACCTTTTCACGTGACATTAGTGAACGGTACATGACTCTTCGGACTTGCCCGCCAACCTTAATAACCTAAAACTATAAAACGTTCGTGTACAAGAATGATTATTGTTGTGGCTTGACACTCGCTAGCGCCTGAAGGACCGATCACTCAGTCCAATCGGTGTACATTTGTAAGAGAGTAGACCATTTTAGAAATTACATACAGAGAATTAAAACACAGGTGTGATGCCGCCATTAAGGTCCTCTCTCTCGCCTAGAAGCACCGCTATAGGCAGTGAAAGTTGACTAGCCTCCTGCCTGCAGTCAACTTTGTTACCGTCTGGCGGTGACCCTTGGTGCGAGGGAGAATACCCAATGGTGGCCTCGCCACTGTGTGTTTTCCGAAATGGTATTTACGCGTGCTAAAATGATTATGCGTAATACGTTACCGGTGTACAAGTAACGCCAACAATGTAGAAAGGGGTGGTGACGTTTCAAATTCTAAAGTACGAAGAGGGAAATTGCAGTGCAACCTTTACTTCATAGTCGCGACATTGGAAATGTAGCATTTCGTAGTACGAAATTAAATGTATGAATTCGTGCAACACCCTGCTTTGGAATCCACTTTTAAAAATTTACATTTTCCTTTCGAATTATGTCAAAGTTCGCTTGGTCTTTTTATACAGAGTATTTCAAATATTCATTATTGATCCCTCAGCACGTACTCCCTTCAAAATAATTAATTTCATGATAAAATGTTTTCGGAAAATGTAATTGTTCTTGAAAAAGCGTAGATATGTAATTTTTTCAATTAATTTAGAGGGAATAGATCGATTAACAGTAAAATCAGTTGATTGAATTTAATATTTTTTAAGGATTAAATGGATAAAAATAACTAAAAAAAATTGCAATATCTGAAACTTCAGCCAATTGATAAACCTCACACATATCGTTTGTTTTTTCGGCCTTGGTCCAAACCAAGACGTTTTTTTATAATATTACTTAGGTCCTAAATGCGATCATCTCACAACGTAATTACGAAATTTTAGAACATCCCTAAACCACTAATCAAAATATCAAATCATAACTCGAAAACAGTGTCTCTTGTGGTTGTGGCAAAATGTCATAGAACATACCTGACTCAAAATTGATTTCCCAAATAACATCCCCCTAACCTTAATTTATCAGAAACACTCAATATATAATGGCTAGAGTATAAGAGCACATTTTGGCATATTTCGTGAATATTATATCAATAACTGTTGACATTCTGAATATCTTTTATTGAAATCATGAATTTTAAAGACGTCCCAAGCATTTGTATCGTAATTGATTTGTACTTAATCAATTGAAAGTCGGGTTAAGCGAAGAAATCACGAAACGAATCAAACAATAAGTAAAAAAAAGTTTTCAAAATCCGATAAGGAAAGAAATATGATATGGAAATCATTTGCAACAATTATCGTAAAACCCCCCAGGAGATCAAATCCAATAAGATTTAGATACATTTGCATATTGAATCGATGGTTCCATAACAGACAATTGTCTGAACAGATATCGAGGGGCTAATCACTGTTAGATTTACTGTACGTGTAATCATTTTATTACTGCCAAGAGCAGGGCTTTTAAAGATGACGCGTAATCAGATTTCCATTAAAAAAATTACGTGTAATAATTTTGGCACTGTCAAAGGTACAGTGGTATACAAACCGATTACACGGAGTGACCTACCCCTCGGATCATATTTACAAAAATCTATGCCCCCTATTTTCATAGTGAATATATTTATTTAAAGGGAATATGACACGCAACCTAGAGAGGAATCGAAGTAAAGTCAACATATCTATGAGTAAAGTTCGAAATGAAATCAATAAAAATAAGACATCTAAAAGGCGATTTCGGAATATTAATACTAAATTCAAGTTTGGGCTAAATTGAGGAAAACTTTTAAGGAAAAAAGAAATAGGTATCAAGGAAACGCCTTCGATTCTTAGAGAACAAGAAAATACCGGCTCAGAAGTTTGAACAGAATCGCCCAATTCTTATAAACCAATCAACTTAAGTGCTAAAACTAACTTCAAAGTGGTTTTACTTTAACATAAAATAAGACTTATACGAGAGACTTCAAACGACATAACAATAAGGTTTAACCAAACTTAAAGGAAAACCCTTTGCGGATTTCATAGACATATAACACACTAGCTGTTACCCGCGGCGTCGCTCGCGTGTAATAAGAACTTCCATGAAAATGATATAAAGATTGGTAGATTTTACTGATTCGACTAATATTTTTGCAGCACCTATAGGAGCGAATTAGGCCCTCGGCGTTGCCCGTCAGCCCCTAGGGATGCATTTTTTTATTAATTTTCACGCGGACATTATTCCATAAAGAAGGGTTTATAAATTTCTGGCCGCCATTTAAAAAGATGGCAACAAATCGAACCCATAAGACCATTCAGCCCGTCTATAGGTTAAAAGAAGATTATTCTACTTGTGGTTAAAGGAAAACAGTGTACTAAATATTTGCGAAATCGGTTGAAACGCGCGGACTTTGTTGCGTAGAGAAGGTTTTTTTACATTTTTGGGCGCCATTTATTAAGATGGCGGCGGATTGGGATGGGGGAAATCTTTCTTAGTACGCGCCTACTACTACTTATGAGTAACGTTCCTGCAAATTTTCAGCCTTCAAGGGCAAGCGGTTTGGACTGGGTGTTGATTATCAGTCAGTCTGTCAGGACTTTGATTTATAGAAGATATGAATTTTAAAATTTTCCCAGTGAAATTCGTAAACCTCACACTGGACACCACGTAAACTTTCACATCCGCATTTGCCACTATGATGTACACACAGAGCACACTACACCGCATCTCCTCTGAACCAATTAAAAGTTCTTAACATAAATTAAAACCATTTTAAAACCGCGAAACTTCGCAATCTCAAACTAAGTCCGTTTTATAAAACCTCTCATTCTTAAAACAAACACCTTCCCTTAACGAACCAATGCAAATTCTTGCCCTTTCTTAGATTGAAAATGAAATATATAATCTGGTCGAATTAGCTCTTGACAAATATTCTATTAAAGATAAGGAAAATTCGAGGGACCAAGAATTAAGGGAATATACGGACGGCGCTCGCAGTCTTGAAAGTGACTTAAACTAACATAGAAAAAGGCGCTTTTCCAATGGGAATAGGAGCGCCTTCTTAGCTTGCAACCGAGTGTATGTTAGAAGAGGAAGGAGTCCATCTGTCAAGTCGTTAAAACCGTCCGGAATTAAATTTTCTAAAAGTGACTCGAGCTTTCAGTTTCAAGTAAGTTTCAACGCCGTTGAGAAAAAGACACTGAATCTGAAGCGGGGGGGTTCTTTCCCCCGTCCGTCTTTGGCAACAACCCTCGACCCCCCCCCAACCAGGGTTACAAAAATAGTAGCGGAAACCAAAAGGTGTTCAACAGAGAAAACGTTAGAAAGGAAAGGACACCCAAAAGATAGTGGCGTAACTTAAATTTTAGAGGAAAAATGTCGCAAGTGTTTGTTATGAAGTTAATTAATATTATTGTGCATGGGTTTGTTTTACTAAATTGAAGGAAGGGTTAATTGCCAGAATATGAAATTTAAATTTATTTTCCCTGATTATATTTTTTAGTAAAACAAATGTTGATTGATTGTCAATGTTATAAGGGATATTTGTTTAAAATAATATTACTGCGTTATAAACTCACAATTAGAGTAACACCCAAGAAATCGTTGCAAAGTACAATCAAATTTAAAATTCCCTGAATGCAGTTTGTTTTAAACAATAAAATTCCCTGACCTTTTAACCCATTTTTAAACTCCCTGAATTTGTTGAAATGCACCAAATTCCCTGACCTCTTAACTAATTTTTAAGCTCCCTGTTTTCATTGAAATTCATGAAATTCCCTGACATTGTCGCTCATTTTAAATTTCCCTGATCTTTTAACCTAACTTCAAATTCCCTAATTTCTCTAAAATTCGTGAAATTCCCTGACCAATTAAGCTACCTGATTTCATTGAAATTCATGAACCTCCCTGACCTTTTAACTATTTTTCAAACTCCCTGACCTTTTAACCTATTATTAAACTCCCTGACCTTTTAACCTATTTTCAAACTCCCTGACCTTTTAACCTATTTTCAAACTCCCTGACCTTTTAACCTATTTTCAAACTCCCTGACCTTTTAACCTATTATTAAACTCCCTGATCTTTTAACCTATTTTCAAACTCCCTGACCTTTTAACCTATTATTAAACTCCCTGACCTTTTAACCTATTTTCAAACTCCCTGACCTTTTAACCTATTTTCAAACTCCCTGATCTTTTAACCTATTTTCAAACTCCCTGACCTTTTAACCTATTATTAAACTCCCTGATCTTTTAACCTATTTTCAAACTCCATGACCTTTTAACCTATTTTCAAACTCCATGACCTTTTAACCTATTTTCAAACTCCCTGACCCTTTAACCTATTATTAAACTCCCTGACCTTTTAACCTATTTTCAAACTCCCTGACCTTTTAACCTATTTTCAAACTCCCTGACCTTTTAACCTATTATTAAACTCCCTGACCTTTTAACCTATTATTAAACTCCCTGATCTTTTAACCTATTTTCAAACTCCATGACCTTTTAACCTATTTTCAAACTCCATGACCTTTTAACCTATTTTCAAACTCCCTGACCCTTTAACCTATTATTAAACTCCCTGACCTTTTAACCTATTATTAAACTCCCTGACTTCGTTGAAATTCGTCAAACTCCCTGACATTTTCGCTCATTTTTAATTTCCCTAACCTATTTTTAAACTCCCTGACCTCTGCCGGTTCTCCCTAGCTGACCCAAGCAAGGAAACCAAACCCCGATTAAACTCAAATTGTACAAACAAATCCTTAACATTCTGAAAGATACGTCGTCGTGGCATTTAGTATATGGAGGGGGGGATGCTTTGGCTAGGAAGGGGGGGGGGGTAGTTTTAGTTGCGGAAATGATTAAGCAGTTTTAAATCCATTCTCAATTACCTTTGCCAACGACAATCTCACCCTTCTTCTTGGTTCGCCAGCGACCCCTACCCCCTACCAAGCCCAACCAAGTTCCTTCCTTTTACTATACAACTAGGCCAAGTCCCCCAACCAACCTAAGCCTTTGCAGGCTACCTAGAGAAAGGGCCGGGGCGTGCGTGCATACTTAGTTCTTTATTCCATTTTAGAACTTAAAACTTGGATGCCACCAGAGGAAAGTCTAGAGCAGTCCAAGTAACCACCATTCCGCTAATTATTGTCGCGGAAAGAAGAGCTACCCATGATGCACCACGCACCGCACTGTCTCAGTGGAAATTAAAAAGTGCGACTAAAGAAGAAGGACATTGTCCTCTCTTTGCCTCATTTGCAGCTAAAGTAATGAACTAAAGAGCGCTAGGACCGAGGGGGTAGACGCTTTGGATCTCTGTGTACACCCGAGTTCAAAAGAGTTCAACTTTGACAGTGCGTTGAGTTCAAAGCCTTCGGAACTCTCACAGTTCAGCTTTGACAGTGCATTGAGTTCAAAGCCTTCGGAACTCACAGTTCAGCTTTGACAGCGCATTGAGTTCAAGGCCTTGGGAACTCACAGTTCAGCTTTGACAGTGCATTGAGTTCAAAGCCTTTGGAACTCTCACTGTTCAGCTTTGACAGTGCATTGAGTTCAAAGCCTTGGGAACTCACAGTTCAGCTTTGACAGTGCATTGAGTTCAAAGCCTTGGGAACTCTCACTGTTCAGCTTTGACAGTACATTGAGTTCAAAGCCTTCGGAACTCACAGTTCAGCTTTGACAGTACGTTGAGTTCAAGACATATTGTACACCTGATTTCTCAAGTGTCTACCCCCTCGGCTAGGACATCGGTCAAAAATTAATAATTCCCCAGAAATAAGTAAAACACGCGGAACTCCCAAATAATAATCACGAAATAAAAATTACAAATTATCACGGAAATATTTCAGATAGAAATTCATCTGTTATGACGTGGGCAAATGCGCGACCCCTCGGTATGGGGGGGGGGGTGTTGAATCCCGATTAAGAGACTGGGATTCAAAGAAACGACTGGAAAGAATCATTATTAATGGTCGGAGTTTCTTTCCAGAGATTCCAAATTAATGGAACCATTTAGCCGTGTTAAACAAGTAATCCCTCACAAAAAACACCAGCTACTAAAGTCCACAAAAGTGACGTCACAAAAAGTCGCAAAAAGTTAATTCATTCCCCCACCACTCTTATATGGCATAGACCGTGTCGCCATCTGTCTCCATTTACAGCACCAATGATAAATTCCTTATTGAAGGCACAGTAGTGACGTCACGACTTAAAATTTGAAGAGCAATGACGTCATATTGAATAGTTCTATTTTGGTAGGTAAACCTTAATTATTTTCCCACCCAGCATCTCCCTATTACGTCACCAGCGCCATTTTATATCTTATAAAGCACTACAAAAGGTAGGATAACAACAGTAACAAGTTGTTACGTCATATTTGAAGTAGTTCTTACATGTCAAGGGGAATTATCAGTAGTAGGGCCTCACATTAAATACCATTTTAATTTAACCATAATTTCAAAATTAATGACGCAAGCTTTATACAAAAATGCATTGAACTTTAACCTTTTACCTCTAAGCAGAAACAACTTAGGCCTATTACTAAATTAACTAGAATTCAAAAATCAAAGCATACTCTCCTAACCCAATAAAGTTGTTTTCGAACTTATCCCGCCAAAATATAACATGCTAAGCCTTGCTAATTGAAAATGTATTGTTTTAGAACTTACCGCCGACAGCTTCCGTGCACGAAGACGTTTCTCCCGTAGGCCGTAGATCCCTTCCCGTACACCGTCCCGTCCCGTCCAAAAAAAATCCTCGGCATCCGATATTGTTCTCAAAAGTTTAAAGTTTGCATCTGTGGTAATTTCTACATAAATCAATATAATTAGCATCTATACGGATTTAATTGTACTAAATTAAGAGTAAAATTCCGAAAACATCTATCGTAAAATTATTACTTTTTTCCAGCACTGTACCAATTTCTTCCAAGGGAATGAATGAAGCATCTAGGATGATGCTTGTAATTATCGTAATCATAGATGTAATTAAACTAAATACGATATATTATTACTCCAAACACAATAATATAAAATAGTTTAAGCTTAAACTTCGGTTACTGGGTATAATTATATGCCTCAATTTGAAAAATAAGGTACATGAGTCATGACGTCACATTCGCGACTTCTCATTCACGTGATAGGCCATTTTTTCCCCCATCCGTCCCATCGCCCTCCATGAAGAAACTAAAGAAACGGTAAATTTTTGAGCGAGTCGGGCGCTATGCTAAGTAATTTTATGGCCTTTTTTCACCAGTTTAATTAATAAATAACAAGATAATTATCGTGAATAATGTCACCGGAATACCGTACAGATATCCTGGAGCGCGGATGGATCGAGTGGATCATGATCAGGGCCGGAAATAAGCACAGGACACTGGACATTGTCCAATAAAATTTTAAAATGTCCCATAATTTTTTTTTAAACTAAGGGGGTCACTGGACATTTTGACCAATAAATTTTCCGTAATTTTGATGGTTTGACTATGAAGATGCGAAACTATTTTTTCACAATCAGAGGACAATGTCCTATAATTTTTCCAGGCAAAGGGGGCATCACTGGACACATGTCCTATAAGAATTTTTCCTTATTTCCGGCCCTGATCATGATGCTTGGGTCTACGCCGGTACAAGTGGTGAGTTTTTAACTTAACTTATTCGCATGTTTTTTAAGCCTTGGCATACTTTTTATATCATAATAATGCGTAAGAATAAGTGCAAGTAACAAATCTTAATTTTTAACGTAAAACAACGTAGATTTAATAATTTTTAAAGCATAATTTAAAAATATCTTAACACTCCAATAATATTTAGGCCTAAAACGTAAAAGACATTAGGGAGTTAAGTGCTCTATGGGAATATTAACTTCTTGAGCTTGAATTTGGGAAGACTGCGAGGGGAAACTAAGTTATCCAAGGCCGTTATTTCATATATTAAATCAGGCGAACTCAATCAGTTATTATAAACGTCTAAAGATTTCCCCATAGAGTCTGGTGGTCGCCTTTGGATATATGTAGATTGAAGACGGGAGGGCGCGCTGTTGAAGCTGTCCATTGATTAGCAATTAGGGAAGCCTCGCTCCCTCGCTTAATTACCGGCGGAAAACTTAAAAAGCCATACAGAGAATAAGCCTAAGGTCCGAGAGATCATTTAGACAACTCCCCCTCTTCGATAATCGCGGCCAATGAAGCTCGTGCACGTGCTGGGGAAGGCATACAGCGCCCTCAAGATATTCTATTAGTCTTACGCGAAGTTCTAACCAAGGCCTAACTTTAACATAGTTTCTCAACTTTATGGAGGTGACCGCGTTAGCTTTCTCTTGACCTGGGATTCTGGGAAGTGTACATATGTGAGTGGGGACAATAGGGACTTGGCAGTGCTATGTCATGCAACGTCAGGGTACCTTCCAAAAGAGCTATCTCAGTTGTGACGTCAGTGCCTAGGTAAAACGTCACGGGCTTAGCTTTGGCAGTCGGCGGCCATGTTTGGTACCGCTTTGGTTCTATGGGCAAATAGCATGGGTGACGTCACACTGGCGCTTCTGACAGCACTCTATAGAGCTATCTCAGTTGTGACGTCATTGCCTAGGTAAAACGTCACGGGCTTAGCTTTGGCAGTCGGCGGCCATGTTTGGTACCGCTTTGGTTCTATGGGCAAATAGCATGGGTGACGTCACACTGGCGCTTCTGACAGCACTCTATAGAGCTATCTCAGTTGTGACGTCATTGCCTAGGTAAAACGTCACGGGCTTAGCTTTGGCAGTCGGCGGCCATGTTTGGTACCGCTTTGGTTCTATGGGCAAATAGCATGGGTGACGTCACACTGGCGCTTCTGACAGCACTCTATAGAGCTATCTCAGTTGTGACGTCATTGCCTAGGTAAAACGTCACGGGCTTAGCTTTGGCAGTGGGCAGCCATGTTTGGTACTGCTTTGGTTCTAAGGGCAAATAGCATGGGTGACGTCACACTAAGGCTTCTGAAATAGCTCTATAGTGCTAAAAAAACTTACCAGGAGGGAGGGGTTTATATAGCTTTCATTCTCTTATAAAAAAAACATACCATAATGACGCTGGGGGCGGAGTTAAGCCCGAATTACCAAGTCCCTATATAGAGGACGCTGGGATGGGGGGTTATGACGTCATTGAAAGGGTATCTTCAAATAAAAGTGAAAATTGGGGTTTTGAAATGAAAAATCCGTACCAACTCTATCACACTTTAAAAAGGGAGTCATAAGTTAACATTATAAGCCTTAATTAAGTATTTCTTTGTGATTATAAAATCATCAAAGGCCGCAAGATGTCGCTGTAGTAACTTCTATAGTAACTTTCGTATCCCTTTGAATTCCCCATAATCTTCAAAAAGGGCAAATTCCTAACCCTATTAACGCCCCCCCCCCGAATATATTTACCCCCTTCAACCCCCCCCCCTCCTCCAAGGGGAGTTGTTTGTCTTGAAGAAGAAGTTACTGGTACTAACCCCCCCCCCCACCCGAAAACCTCTCTTTCAATTTATAGGTATTTACAATCTTGGAATGATGTAAATCCCCCCATTTATTCCAGTGTTAAAAGGGTACTTTCGAAGAGTGCCTGTACCTATAATTGTCTAACCCCTTAGTGCCTCTAGCCTGATGGGCTTTATTTTAAAAAGCTAACTAAAGTATAAGAGTGCCGGAGCTACCTACAGACCCGAGGGGTAAACCACTTCTTATACTTCATGATTTCGGACTCTGATTTCAGTGACTGACTTCATAGTTAAAATTACTTCAGACCTGACTTTGAGAATTCAAGGGATTTTTTAACACTGGTCGTGAAATTCAAGGGATTTTTTAAAACTGGTCGTGAAATTCAAGGGATTTTTTAACACTGGTCGTGAAATTCAAGGGATTTTTTAAAACTGGTCGTGAAATTCAAGGGATTTTTTAAAAATGGTCATGAAATTAAGGGATTTTTTAAAACTGGTCATGAAATTCAAGGGATTTTTTAAATCTGGTCATGAAATTCAAGGGGTTTTTTAAAACTGGTCATGAAATTCAAGGGTTTTTTTAAAACTGGTCATGAAATTCAAGGGGTTTTTAAAACTGGTCATGAAATTCAAGTGGTTTTTTAAAACTGGTCGTGAAATTCAAGGGGTTTTTTAAAACTGGTCATGAAATTCAAGGGATTTTAAAACTGATCATGAACAGGGTTCATACAAACCTGGGAAAACATGGAAAACTCAGGGAAATAAATAGTTGACAAAAGCACAGGGAAAACTCTGGGATTTTTAGTAAAATTCAGGGAAATTTCAGTAAGTTTGCTTCAAGTATACAAAAAATCAATTAAAAATTTTAAAATTCAAAAACCGTAGCAAACATTACACGGATTAACACCGTTGTTAATTACCCCTCGAGTCTCTCTAAGTTTGGACTCTTTTGCGTATGGGTATCTTTATATAGAGGAAGGAGGAGTGTCTATGGGGGGTTAGAGCCCCCGTTTAATCTTCTCTTAATTCGTTTTACCCCCAGCAACACCGACTTGAAAATAGCCCCCGAAATTGAGGGGGTTCAATTCTTTCCTAGCTTTTAATATAAAAGATACAGACTGCATTCGCCCCCAAAGGGGTAATACCCCCTTTAACTTCTTTGATATTTTCTACCTGTCTTTGGATAAATTATCTAAAGACATTTCAACACAGCGTTGGAAACCTAACAAACTGGATTTTTTCCTGCTGAACATACTTGTTATGCGTGGATAATTTTAGGGGATTTACAGGGGTCCTAAAAAAGTGGTCGAAATATCTCCATTTTGATGGTTTTATTCTCCTTGGATGAACTAACTAAAGGTGCTTTGATTTAATTACATCTTCATATTATTGATGCTTATATTGCCTTACGTTTGTTGTGGTAACCATAAAAATGTCGGTAAGTTTGTAATTTTGAGCTTAAATGTGTTATCACGACCTTGGGTGGTAGTTCAAGGTCAAATTGAAATTTAAGATGTGTCCCTCCTAATTAATTAGTCCAAGACTCGGTACTGTTCTTTATTAACTGTCTCGCGTCGAACCCGAACAGCGGAAGAGTGTTCCACTGTTCCTTGGCCTGGCGGAACTCTGTTTGTTTACATTGTTTTCTTGGGTGAAGCCAACTTGGCACACAAGGGTTACCCTCTTCCCCCAACCAAACCTTTGTTGACTTCCTTTTGGTAGCAAAAGCAAAGCTGTTCCAATTTCTTTCTTTCCCTTATATAATATAAGCAACTTCTCGTACCTTTTTAAGCCTTGGTTAAAATATAAAATTATATAGAAGAATATTAATTTATCTTTAATTTCAATTTAAATTAATTAATTGTTTGCATTAAGCAGATATTAATTATAATTCCCCGACGTCTTATTTAAACATTTAAAATTAATTTCGATTCCGCGAGTTTCGTATCCTCGTTGAATTTAAACGGTAAATAATTCAGAACGCGTGTACTTTATAACCATAACCCTGTAATACCTTGCATATGTATAGGGCTGCCATAGATGCCTTTAGTAACTGCAAGAGACTACAGCGCCATATTTGTTTTTAAATTGTCTGCTACAAATTTGATAATGGACTGTGATTTCCAGCCTTGGTCAACTCGTGTTACAGACCTTAGAAATAGACCACTTCCATGTAACATACTCAAAGGGCATCCTCGTATCTCTAGTAGAACCAGAGTTATGAGCCTCCAAAGTTGGGTCTAATGCTATTCCTATGGAGGGGGTATGTTTCTGAACATTTTGCTTAATTACTCCGGCCCCTGTTTGTCGTAGCCCAAAGTCTTAAGTATGGTTAGATGGGGGACAAATTGGACTATAAAATATTCAAAGGGCATCCTCGTATCTCTAATAGAACCAGAGTTACGAGCCTCCAAAGTTGGGTGCAATGCTATGTATCTTCGCATGTATAGCAAATATCTCTAAGCAACGTACACTTTTGTGAAGTGGTATAGGGTTATGAATTTACTTACAAACTGAAAGTCTACGCTTCCCTCTTGGTCTTGGTCGACTCTGAGTTAATTCCCTCGGTCTATACCAATACCAAAACTTAATTAAACGCGAGCTCATTTTTCCCGAAGAAGTTTGGGAGGTTTTCTTTGAAAAATCGGGACAAAATTAGAAATTTTCTATATTGATTCTGCGGTCTGTGGCTTGATTGCGGCGGGGATCCCAATAAAGAATTTGTTGGAACTTGCAGGCGGCGACGGTGAAATCAAATAAGGAAGATATTAAAAAGAAACCCCATCAAGTGCATGCATGATGGCTGCAAAAAGATTTAACCACGGCGCGGAGCCCGTCCATTTCCAGAAAAAGACGACACAACCCCTATGACCCCAACCCCCCCAAAGAGACAGAGACAGAGAGAAAAGTAACTGCATGCCGGGGAAATCTTCCAATAACACTCAACCCTTTCAATTGTTTTCTTAGCTCCCGCCGCCCCAACTTGACAAAACCCCAGATTTTAAATTTCGTCAACCAACTTGCAAAATGTCTTATCGACTAAATGTCTTATCTCCATAAATGGCGTCTTATTGTTGTTTTTGAGAAGTTTTTAAAATCACGTTTTAACTTACATAGCGCGTATTTTACCATGAGTTCATGACTTATTTTGTTTACTTATGGCAATATATTTGTCTTTGACTGATTAATTGGTAATTAAATGTACGCTAAGAAGCCCCAATTACGTCTGCTTTTTTGTCCTCAAAGTACCCTGGAATCCTGGTGTAAATGGCATGAATCCTCCTAGTCTGAAAACTATGTACATCCTATGGTTTTTGGTTCGAATATGTCCTGCGCCATCTTTTTTAAATGGCAGCCATAAAACCGACCCAAACATCCTGACAAAGTAGTGACGCAGGGCAAGTTCGGCCCTTTTGCTCACTGCTAATGGGTGCAGTCAATAGCTACACCTTTCACCAATTCCGTCTAGTTTAAATTAATAGAAAAACCGGTTTTTAATTGCAATTGCAATGGAATCTTTAAATTCAGAGCGTCTCTAATCTAAATTGAGATTGGGATATTTTGCGAGTTACTGTGTTTTGTCTTTACGGGAGGTTGGTTCTAAGATTAAACAAGGAAAAGGTAAATTTGAGGCGATGGAGGGAGGGGTGTAGTGTGGTGTGGTGAGGAGTTTGTCCCGTGGAATTGATTTAAGACAGTCGCCATTTCACCAAGACTTAAAGTAAACCGAAAGTCACTCGTCCGCTGCTCCAAAGGAAACATTGACTTTAGATTTAAAGTCCCCCCAACTCGGCAACTCCGCGTGTCTCGCCGCTGCCGCTATGTACAAGATACAAACTTCGCAAGGACATACAAACGTCTTCTCACTTGGCCCCTATATAGTTTTGATAACCGTCCTATTAAAAGTATATTAAATACCGAAGTTATGAATCAACTACTAGATGGCCCCTATCGTACAAGGGGACTAGCGTATAAATTATGTAAAGAATTTGTAAAGTCTTAATTGTTTTTTAATTTGAAAAGCTTAATTGGTATTCGAACTTAATTTCGCCATATTTTCACGATTACGGAAGTGTATGTTTATTACGTCATAAGTTTATTAGTCAAGTTAGAGTGATTACTCTGTGGATTGAAGGAGGTCAGGAGATTTAAAAAAAATGGGATAAATTAGGGGATTTTTGGCGAAAAGCAGTCAAGAAAATTAATGAAAATTGGTCAGGTGATATTGGTAAACATTGGTGAGGTGATAATGACAAAACTCTGACTGGTGATTTTGACAAAATTAGTTGGGGGATATTGGCAATGGTTTATCATGGAATTTAATCAAAACTAATCAGGGAATCTGGATAACCTGGAAATATCGGGGATTAATAATCCAAATATTTCAAATAAGAACCATGAACATTTTTAAACCGAACTGAACTCTCTTATATTAATTCACGGTCGAAAATTATGGTTTGACCTATATATTAAATTTCCTTTTTATCCATTGCACTAAAATATATGTAACAGTACCATATTATTATCTATAGTCTATTATAAGCATGAGGGGGGGGGGCGTTAGTACTGGGGAGGGGGGGGGGTAGAAATTAAGTAAAACGGGAGTTAGTTAATTAAAAACCTTAAATAAAAATTCATTATTTACGAGGATCGTGCGTGGTCATCCTTTTGATGCAGATTTTTCCAATTGATTAACGGTCAAGAGAGAACCAAGGCAGCACCCAGCCTGTAATTAACCGGTAGCTAAAGGGTGGAGGGGGTGGAGGGGTTAAGGGGTAACGCCCCATGGATTAATGATCGAGTCATAAATACCCAAAGAGGTTTAGGAGGTATAGAGGACCAGCAACTCCATTGCAACTCGCATTAATTTCATTTCATCTTCCTCCAAGTTTACTAATGATAAAAAATATAGTCGATTCTCTAAAGTTTGATTAAATTAAACGTGCTTTTCTAAGTAATATAATAATAATAATAATGTGTGATAAGCGCTTAATGTTAATAAACTTAAGAGTAGTTAAATGTTTACTGTTCGTTAAATAGTTTTGTTAAATAGTTTTTAACCAATCAAAAATGGGTTAGGCAGATATACAATCAGCCAATCAGCACTTAAAAGGGTGATTCATTGAAATTCTGATATCACAAAATTCTGATTAGGCTTAACTTTTCTTATAAAATTTAATGATAAAATGGATTTTTGGTGAAAAAAACCATGATAAAGATTTTTTTAAGAAAATAGATGTTTTATAATCCTGTCTTTAAACTTAAAAATTTCAATATCTGGTTCTTCAGTCATTCCATTTTGTTACTTTTTCCTTGTCTTTGTCTACTACTAAGACAGTTTGGTTAATATTTTGAGTGTAAGTTTACGGTTAAAACTGCAATCACTAAAATATCGTAAAAGCGGTTCGCTTCATAATTTGTCAAAAAAGACTTGTCACTCCCAGAAGCCCGCCGCCACTTACCTAACCTTTGACCAGTTGTATCTCTTCTACCATAGCCCGAGACCTAACATTTTAATCGTGAATTTATACAAACATCCCACGAATATTGAGATCCCGACAAACAACTGCTTTTAAAATATAATCTTCTCTAGTTCAACAAGTTGAACCCTTTCGAACCGTAGCTACTAAAATAGAATGAAAATCCCTAGATTACGGTAGTATAATCCTAATCCTAAATAAACAATTCTGATAGTATATATTTATATATTCATGAATAAATCTGATTAATTCATAGTATAAAATTATGTCTATAATTTTGCGGTGGATACGGTTAGGTTTCGGTGTGTCTATCGGCCCCACCTTAGTCGGGGGATCGCCCCCCTCCCTCTATACGCCCACGCGATTTATTTCCCTTGATGGCCAAAGGGGGGGTTCGGGGGAGTAGATAGATTCATTTCGTGACTGCAACCCTTTTACTTGATAATTTGCGCGCGTTCTTCGTGAATTATTTTAAAAGCATTGTCAGAGCATTCGTCACAAAAGATAGGTCCCTTTTCTCTCTCTCTCTCTCTCTCTCTCTCAATCTCTCTCGCTTTGCCTCTTGGATTAATTTAAGTTAACAATTAAACTAATGTTGCGCCACTAATTATCTTACCGTCTTTTTTTTTTTTTGACGTAAGCTTTCCAAGCTTGAATACAATTTTTTGACAACACGTATCTAATGCTCTAAACAGATTTTAGTCCAGTTTTTTTAATTTGTGACTTCAGTTTCGAGGGATGAGATTTTTAATACAAAATAAATAGTACCCTGAAGCTTACGGTACTTAATTGGCACGGTTCATGGGAAAACTCCTGGAAAAGTCAGGGAATTCGTAAACCAAATTTTTCTTAAGGGTTAAGGAAAGTTGCTCTCAAGTTGAATTGTTCACAAATATCCCCTCTCATCATTGACAATTAGCTTAAAAATAATGAAGAAATTAAATCAAATTAAGAAAATACATCATTTCTTAAATCATAAGTTTATAAGATATGTTAAATGATAAGTATGACACTTCCTATACTTCGTAATGCTACTGAGAGACTTACAGCTCGAGATAACTAGTTCGAGAACGACAAATAAGAATTGAAGTCCACCACTCGGTGGTTAATTTTGCAGGATTTCCATCTTCCTATTCAGTCTGCATTCATAAGCCCCCTTTGACAGCAGCGCCTGACCTTGCGTCATTCGCTTTACCCTAAATCTATGACCTCATTCACTTCATGACAAGCTCCAGTTTCTAAGTTACCAGAGATTAACAAACTTATAGCCAACTTATCTTATGAACTTATGCTTAAATTAAACGTCCCATCTCGCAGTTTAGTTTAATTCAGTTCAGTTCGGGACTAAATATTTCCTTAGACGTGCGTGAATCATTGAATATATTATTTGTAACTTTATATCTATTTAATAATTATTCCCGGATGAAATGAAGCCATTCCCATGGCACAGCAGAGCAGAGTTGATCTTCCCCAAAAAGAGGTAAATTTTATTAATACGCGTATAATCTAACGGTCGTTTCTAGAATTATAGGTTATACGCGTCAGTAACGAAGAAACTTCTAAACTTAAGGCTACCCCCGACCCCAAACCCCCCCCTCCCGTTCTACCCCCGAAAGAGAGAAAGACAGACGGACACGAGGGTACGTGGAAGTCCTAATCAGTCCTAATGCGTGATCTTTGTAGTGGGTGGACCCTTGCAGTCGCGGCGGCCCTTTTCTAAAACCCCTAAGGGGTTGAAGCCCCCACCACCTCCCCCCTCGTCTATGACCTAAGAGTTTTAATCCCCTTCCGAACTCCACCCACTCAAAGCCCAGAAAGATAGTAATATGCCCCCAACGCGTGACCAACGAACAAAACGCGCCAAAGTAAGACCCCATACCCCTTACACCCCGAAACCCCCACCCCGACTTCAAACTTAAAGGTACAGTTTAATAATAAATGTTCATGTCCGAGTATCAAATTTCAGGTTCTTACTTAGATTGGGTCAAGTGTTAGCGTACCAATGAGTGAAATAAACTGACCTGTAATTCGTTATATTTGGACCACCGATTTTTCTAAACGCCTACAATACGCAACCCCAGTGCAGTAATCTTTAGTGTTGCGTTGTGCATGGAACCACGTGACTCTCTAGTCTTAAATTTATTCTAATCCGTTTTAATTTCTTAGCAATATCACACGTTCCAATTTTAGACCGCACTAGTCACTTTACCTTTTAAAGGAGTCAAGTTCTTTCGCTTCTATAAATAGCCTTAAGACACTAAAGTCACTCTCTCTCAGTCTGAGAAGGGGGGGGGGCGCCATAAAACGACCAACTGTTATAAGATTATACGAGTTGGGGCATATCCCCCTACCCACTTCCCTAGCCATACCCAATCTAACTCTATAAGACATCTCCGGTCTTCGGGCTACAAAAATAATTACAGAAACTAATCGATCGATTAAAAGGAATAATTTTGCATTGAAATTTAGAAATATATAGTACGTGTACTTTGAGAACGGCCGACTGGGCTACCCCTGTATTTGGTTTTCACCTTAAATTAGAGCGACTTTTCGGTTAGCCCACTTACAGGATGTTGGCCGAGAGGTACCAAATTCTTCCTCGGACTGATTGTGATGTTTTTATATACGTGTTATTTTAATCTAATTATCTATTCCCACCCCATTCTTAAATATCCTTGATTTTACGATGTAAATAACCCATCTTTCTACTTGTGCATATTTCTAGCCTTAAGGAATCTAATTGCCACACTATTCTTAACTATCCTTTCTTTTAAATTTTACCACGACATATTACCACTCCACTCTTAAACCTCCTTCATTTCACGATTTAGGATATATATTTATTGTATTTAATAATTTGTATCTAATACGTTTCTTTTTGTGTAGTAAAATAAGTTCTTAAGGTAAATCAAGGGTCAAATCAATATTAAAGAAACCTACGTGTCTGAAGCTTGACCCCTATCTGGTCAAAATGATCGAGATCTTGGCGTCAAAATTTGGGCGTTCTTAGATTCTTACTTGTCCTTACATTACCTCTAGCTGAACTGTGTCCCGTACCTGGAAACGAACCTAAGGTATAACATCGTTTTCTTCGCTTTCAAGCACGCGCCAAACCGAGGGCTAGGACACTATCCTGATACTTCTGATTGCTCAGTTAAAAAAAGAAATATTATTTCAAGTTTGAGAATGTTCGAATTAAAATGAGGTGACTAAAGGTATTAACCACTGTATAATACCTGGAATACATGGAAACTCAGGGAGCTTTAAAATAAGGGAATGAGTCAGCGATTGAATGTTTTTCGAGCAATGTAAAATACATAACAGGTGTGATTAAGTGGGCTCTGGTGTTGGCAAATTTGGTCAGGGATAAGCTGGCAAGTCAATTTAAAATATTGAATTGAAAACTGTGTCCGACGTCTCTGTTTCGTAGCTACTGTCTTTTGGCATTTGAGTTATCTATGGGGGCACGTATTCGGGGGCTGATTCCTTCTATATCTGAGGCGACAGATATTTTTGAGGCGGCGCGCGGAGCCATTAGGCAGATTACTATTTATAATGTCCATAAGATAATACGCTCTATTACCCGCGCGATCTTCCTAAGGCTGAGATCACCCCCCCTTCCACTTACTCTCCCCCCAACACCCCTTAGGACAGATGCGCCTAAGAGAATACCTACCCCACCCCCATTTTACCTGGACTCCCACATTTTAAAGCCCTCGAAATCACAGGGTTTTTAGTTGTATTCCTTCGAACCTAAACGGCTGGCTGCCGGACCATGGTAGAAATTAATGTATATATATTGAAAGGGGTAGGCAACCCTCAGTATCGGGACATTCAAGGGGGTTGAGACATTGCCTTCCGTCTCTGCGCAGTCTCCTGATACAAAATGGCTACAGTGCAGGCGCCAAAAGCGAGATGGAAAGCAAAGTTTTAAGTTTTAACCCAAGCCTTAACCTTTTAGTTACATCGAAATCATATGGTCTATTGGAATGAAACAATAAATATTTCAAAATGTAAATTAGGCAGCTCTTACCAATGGTCTGTTTATGGTTGACCATTAATTAATATGATCGGAGTTTGCCGCGAGCCATTGAAAAATCGGGGAATTTAAAAATGGACCCAATGGACAGGGAAATTAGGAATATCAACCAATCAAGTCGCGAAATTTGATTTATTTCTTGACCTTACGAAAATCACAACGAATTGTTTCAAAAACAATATTATAAAAATAATATTTTTAAAAATATAATTTTAAACAATTGTTAGTGAAAGAAAACCTGGGAATTGTTTTCCAAGGTTAAGAATTCGGGGTTTTCTAAATGGGTCTTGTCTAACTTGTTCAGTTCCTTCGGATATGGGGGTTTATTTCTTTGGGTGTTGGCTCGAATTTGAGCGCAGTTTTCTAATGAGCGCTTCGTCCCTGTAACTCAGACGGTAGCCCCCTTCCCCCTACCTCGGTACTCGTTTCATTATTTAAAGGACCTTCTATCTGATGTTACCCCCCCCCCCCAACATAACCCCAAACCCCCCATACATACATACATAGATGATACGTTCTTACATTATATTCCGCTATGGAATTAAAACACGGCTACCTTTTTCTTGTTCCCTTAACTCAAAACTGAGTCTATGATACATACATACATACGCCTTGGGATATTCTCGTTTTAAACTAATAGATACAAAGGCAGGGGATGGGGGAGTACGTTTAAACTGTACCCCCTTTTGCCTTCATTGGTTTTAATTCAATGGATGATTCTTTAGTCCGAATTTAATTAATAAACCAAGTTTCAGAGTTTTCTAGGAGATAATCGGATCGAATAAAGTTGCTATAGTTTGGTACGATAATGAGTGAGAACTTAAGGGAATGTTAGCGCGGATTAATACGTAATGTTATTACGAATTGGAATGAAAGTAGCGTTGGTCAAGCCAGGTTGAGTGTTAGTATATATGTATTTTTGCTGCTGGGTTTATAATGTCTTCGGTGCATGAAAAAGGAATTTTCACTTAAGAAGTGCACGTTGTAAATAATTGGGTCCGATTGGATCGCCTAATTGAACTCGTTATAAGATTAACGTTAGGCCTTTTGGACTTTCTCTATGGAAAATCTTCAACGGCCGTTTTGGTCTATTCGGTTTAGGTCAGTTTATCTTATTGCATTAAGTCTAGTGTTAATTTTAAGTTACTTCGACTTATCGTCCTAAATGTTTGTAAATAATTTGACCTCTTGACCCGTGAACTTTAAAATATTTTTTTATATAATATACCATTGTTGGCGTAAAACGACCATAGAGTATCAACAATAAGAGGAGTAAAAAGAAGTAGAAAAACTGAAAAAAAATTTTGTCAAAGAAATTTTCGGTTTCAATAAAACGCGGTATCAGCGGCGTGGAGAAGAATGCTGGCGGTTTTAAATGGCGAATGCGGTATCTTCTAAGCTGCTCAAAGACTATAGATTGGTGATATAAAGGCCTTTAATAACTAGACTTTAAAATACATTTCCAGTTAATATGTACTATTATTATGTTTCACTTTATTTCAAATTGTACATTAATTTATAATTTCAATTCCAAGTTATTTCGGCTTTGACGTAGCTTTTTCAGCCAAACATTCCTGATGAAACCAAGAAATAAATATAATTAATGTTCGTTGTTATTAAAAGAAAGGTCTTCTTTTTCTTTCATTCTGATGAGATGTATCAATTCGCGTTAGCTTCTTCTTACCCAAAAGGGTCTCATTTCTTCTACCCACATTTTGTTGGTTAATTTCTAGATTTGTATTAACGTCAATTAAAACGGAGTTAATTAGATTTAATGACGGACGATTATTAAAACGTACCCGCTTAGACACTTCTTTCCTCCTACAATCATGGAACTAACGCCATTAATTAAAATTAAATAAATTTCAATTAGTGTTTAAATGTAAAAGCACGAGTTGGATTATCTAGGAGTACTGGTTTAAATTCGTTGCCAGGCATTCACTATTTGCCGAGTACCGACTCCTTGCCTTGTGGTACCATTTTAGATACGGGCTAACACGTACCAGGGGATTTGACTCGGGACTCGACGAAAAACGAATACGTGGAATTCATATAGTTTTTCCAACAAAGTAAATCGCCTTCGAAATCACCTTATCGAATGTTGTCGCTCCACCTTTGACGCAGGAAACATCCATCAGTATTTTATTAGAAAAATTTCCTTTGAGACCAGCTTTTGCAAAGCCAACTGAGTAAATTTCTTTCATCTGTTTATGACGAATTAAGAAAAATGACCGGAGTTTACTTTTCAGTGGTCAAGCCCACTCTTCTTTACCAAACCCAGCGTTACTTCTTTGAAATCATACCATCGGTATCTTTTCGCCGCTATCACGTTGTTTTTAAGAAACTAAACAGATGTTTGTATTTACCAAGGGTGAGACCTTTTCATCAAAGCAGGGATCCATCGCCTCTCGCAAAACTTTGTTTTCACACAACACTATAAATAAATAAAAATTACAGCTTTTATGTAATCCGGGAGAGTTCAATAAATTCGAACTACACTTACGTTTCATTTCTTCATCGGGTGTCATTTTGTCTTCGGCGAAATACGTGGCGAAATTTATGGCCAACAGAATGAAGGCAAAAGATCCGAGAGCAGCGGAGATCTCCATTTTTGTGTGTAACGATATGAAACGTATCTTCAAAGTGAAAGTAAAGTCTCCGAAAGCCAGCATTCGTGTTTTATACTAACTTTGGAAAAGGCGAAAAATATTTTCCCACCTGCTTCAAAAGTCTATAACAATGTTTCCCCAATAAGTTTGCATCGAAGAGAAGACGCCCATTTTGTCTGGGAAATCAGGACAAAGATGCCAATAATCCTTCTCATTACACGGTGAAAGTGAAAAGATATTAACCGAAGATGCACGCTCGCCTTAAGACGAGTAACTTATCCCAACTACTCGGGATTCGAAAGAAATATATGATCAGAAAAAGAATGGGACAAGCACTTCGAAACCGAATCATGGATAATTCTTAAATTTATTTCCAATTAAGTAACTAATACGAATTATGATTGAGACATGAAAAATGGGAGGAGCTTCTGTGATGACCCTCTCTCAAGATGGCGGTCTTTATTAACAATATAGCAAATATAGTCTGGCGTTACTTCGAATATGTCCGTTTTACTTATTGTGATCTATTATTGACGTATGATGACTCTAATGATAATTATCATGTTTTAGAGGGATGTCAGAAGACACGGGAGTAAACGCCGTTAATTTCGACTTAAATTTACAAATATGTTTTCAATGCTTGATCATCTGCTTAAAATATACGTTCTTCAAACAGACAAAATGTCGAAAGATATTAGAATTGTAGACGCCACGGGTAAATACAGAGTCAGAGTTAACGTGGTTAAAACCATTAACTTGCAATTACAAGAAATATTACACTCATCAAAGTATTTAGATTTCAACAACGATTAACATCTTATTTATTCAGACTTCTATAGAGATATGGGGTACAAGTCACAGCGATTAATTTTGTATTTATTTAAGTGTGTGTTGGGGGTGAGCGGGAACGCACGATCCCCGTTACCAAAAATAGTACGTCCCACTGATCACCATTAGCGATAGCAGATAGCCCATGCAGCCAAGAATTTAAATTTCTTATTGGAGAAATGGAAAAACAATTTCGGATTTATAGGATTTTATAGGAGAAAAGATGTGCGACCATAGAGTATCAACAATAATAGGAGTAAATTTAGGAAGTACAAAATCTCCAAATGTTTTTCAAAGAAATTCCCTTTGAAAGGCGGTTTTAAATCTTCTAAGCTGCTCAAAGACTATAGATTCTTCGATATACCGTGAGTGGGATACTTTGCCAAGAAAATAGGTTACGAGCTTAAAATTAAAGGCCTTCAATAACCATAGACTTTAAAATACATTTCCACTTAATTTGAGTTGCACTTTATTTCAAATTGTACATTAATTAATATTTTCTTTTCCAAGTTATTTCTTCTTTCCAGCAAGTTCTTCACCTACACACTTCTGATGAAACCAAGAAATAAATATAATTAATGTTCGTTGTTATTAAAAGGAAGTGCTACTTTTATCTTGAAGAAGTGTATCAATGCGCCTATAAGCTTCCACTTACCACGTAGGGTTTTTGCTGTTTGAGATATATTTCTTGCGATATTTCCTACGAATACGGTTTGCATTTTTAACGTCAATTAAAACGGTGTTAATTAGATTTAATGGCGGAGTGATTCAAACATACCCGTTCGGACAATTCTTTCTTAACGCATTCGTTAACCTGGCGTCGTCAATTAAAAATATATACTTCAATTAGTGTTTTAAATGTAAGAGCGCGAGTTCAATTAAAAATATATACTTCAATTAGTGTTTTAAATGTAAGAGCGCGAGTTAAATGTTGGGATTATCATTTTAATTCGTTGCCACGCATTCGCTATTTGCCAAGTACCGACTCTTTGCCTTGTGACAACAATTCTGACACGGACTAAGACGTACCGGGGGATTCGACTTGGGACTCGACGAATATCGAATACGTGGGTGAAATCCATAGTTTTTATCGCTTCTCAAAATTCACCTGGTAAAATGTTTTCGCTCCTCCTTTGACGCAGGAAGCGTCGTACATTGATTTCATAGAAAATTCTCCTTTGATACCGACTTTCTCAAAGCAGAACGAGTTGAGTTCTTTCATCTGTTTTAAAATGAACAAAATCAAGTGTAGAAGAAGAAATGATTAACGTATCTCCCGAGGGGTCTGACACTTTCGAAGAAGCCAACGTCGTTGACTCATTGAAGCCAGCGTACGGCCGGTTATGGTGTAAATGTCGGAGCCCTCGGTATCTTTGGCGATTTCTCAGTGTTCAAACCAGCGTCTTCTTGAATCATCGGCACCTTTCCGCTATGACGTTGTTTTTAAGCGTATTAATAAACATATGTTTGTATTTACCAAGGGTGAAGCAATTTCTTTAAAGCAAAAATCCGAAGCCTCTTTCATGGCTTTGTTTCGACACATCGCTATTTTATGAACAAAATTACAGCTTTTATACGTATAATCCGAGAGAGTAATTGAATAAATAAGAACCCTACACTTATACCTTTTATTTCTTCTTGGAGTGTGCTTTCCTCTCTGGCGAAATACGTGGCGAAATTCATGGCCAACAAGACGAAGGCGAAACAGGCCAGAGTAGCGGAGGTTACCATTTTGTGTGTACGATATGAAACTTATCTTTAAAGCAAAATCTCCGAAAGTCAGCAATCGAGTTTTAAACCAACTTTGGAAATGGCGAAAAATATTTTCCCACCTGTTTCAAAAGTCTATAATAACATTTCCCAATAAGTCTACATCGAAGCGAACACGCCGATTTTGTCTGTGAAATACGAAACAGGGACGCCAATCATTGTCGGAATACTGTGAAAGGGAAAAGGCGATCTCCGAAGATGCACGCTCGCCTTAAGACGAGTAACCTATCCCAACTTAACTACTCGGGATTCGAAACTAATATATGGTCAGAAGCAGAATGGAACAAGTACTTCGAAACCGAACCGTGGATAATTCTTTTATTTATTTCTCAATTAAGTAACTAATACCAAATGTGATTGTGACATGAAAAAGGGGGGGGGGGAGCTCTCAAGATGTTGGTCTTTATAGTAACAATATATCAATTGTAGTCCGGCGTTACTTCAAATATGCCCGTTTTACTTATTGCGATCTATTATTGACGTATGATGACTCTAATGATAATTATCATGTTTTAGAGGGATGTCAGAAGACACGCGAGTGAACGCCGTTAATTTCGACTTAAATTTACAAATATTTCTTCAATGTTTGATCATCTGCTTAAAATATAGGTTCTTCAAACAGACAAAATGTTGAAAGACATTAGAATTGTAGCCACGAGTAAATACAGAGTCAGAGTTAACGTGGTTAAAACCATTACATTGCAATTACAAGAATTATTATACTCATTAAAGCACTTCGACTTAACAACGATTAACATCATATTTATTCAGACTTCTTCGAATATATGGGGTACAGGTAACAGCGTTGTATTTTCTTAAATGATCTCAACAAGAGAGCTAAATTTTGATAAATTTGATACTAAAACTTGGACAAAGTTAAAAATATAGGAAATTATAGGATAATATAGGCTAGCCTCAAAATATTGGATTTTGTAGGAATTATAAGAGCCATGGGCTGGCTGTTCCCCTTGTAGAAAGAATGTTGTTCAGAATTGTGAACAAAACTTAACTTCTGATGTCCAGTCGAGCCCGAGTCGGCGAGTGTTAAGACAGACAGCGAGCATGTATGTCCAAGTTGTCTTTTCATTGGCAGTCGCTGTATACATTTTCCATTTAAAATATTAAGGCGGTCTGCAACTTGACGTACTTGCAGGGAAGTTTCATGGTCGAATTTTATTTTCTCTTGGGACATTTCTTCTAACGTGTCTTTCTCTCTCTCTCTCTGTCCCTCTCCTTTGTCCCTAAGAGGGACAACGCCCTAATTCTAGCGGGTCCGAAGCATAGCTGTTTGCGTCTCTAATTGAATGCCCTCCTTTTTCTAATATATCGAGTTAAAGAGACTTACCCAAAACCCAAAATGAGTATTACCATCCATAAGTTCATAAGATATGTTGGCTATCCATAAGTTTGTTAATCTCTGGTAACTTAGAAACTGGAGCTTGTAATTTTGAAGTGAATGAATGAGGTAGGTCATAGATTCGAGGAGGTAGAGCGAGGGAGGCCTGGTGAGGAGGTGCTGCTGTCAATTGGGGCTTAGTAATGCAGACTAAATAGGACCTAGATGGAACTTGGTCCTGCATGCAAAATTAACCACCACCGAGTGTAGGACTTCAATTCTCGCTTCCGTCGTAAGTCTCTCAGTAGCATTATGAAGTATACTTATGGGACATATCACTTATAAACTTATGGTATTACGACCACTATATCGTTAAAACACGGGATGCAACCAAGAAGCAACTTTTTATATCAGTGGATGATAGTATTTAAGATATTGGAGCAATACGGGTTCAAGGCGGGGGCCATAGAGATACCGGGGTCATGGGGAGGTTATTGGGTAGGGCTGGAGTAGCGCTGGTTGTTTTTAGGTAAACGGTCTCGCCCTTGGAAGCGGGTAGTTCGCTTTAATTATAAATTATCCCTTAAACGGTAGAGCCTTTAATACCATACACACTCTCTCTCTCTCTCAGTCTCTCTCTCTCTCTCTCTCAGTCTCTCTCTCTCTCTCTCTCAGTCTCTCTCTCTCTCTCTCTCTCTCTCTCGCTTCGGATATCAATTCCACGTGGAATATCACAGTAGCGTACCTATAGCAAGGAGTATAACTACTGAATTACTATGATACCAAACCCTGGAGTGCTTTTCATACCAGTCATCTAGGTTTCAAATTTATTCAGATTTTTATGCAACGTTTTAAGTTTATTGGTGTTTTGTTAAATGGTTGTTGATCCAATTGGAAATAAATTATTCGTTTAAGAAGCAATTATATTTTGAGGTGTAATTAATAGGTCAGTTACATTTCTTATATAACTTCACACGGGGTGACCTTTGACCTCTTTAACGCCTGATTTAATTTTTAGTGTTTTATTTTTGGGTTATAGGAGGGGGTGTTAAGGTCGAGTCACCACCTGTCGTATTTTCTCACGCTTCATCGCACCTTGACGATACTTATTTAAATCATCGATGAGAAATAGCGTTAGCAATTGATATCATGACCTTTGACCCCTGAGCTAAATAGCCGCGATGTTATTACAAAGTGGAATTTTTAAATCTCGTGAAGAGTTATAGGCCTAATATATGATTTAAAAATATAAGTCGGTTTAGAAAAAGGAATCCAGGGTACATTTAGAGTGTCATTCCTCCATGTAATCTAATGTCAGATATAGGTGGGCAGTTGAGTCGGGCGATTAGTCGTTTCCCGTTGTTTTAACGTCTCCTTGATTTCCCTCAAGACTTCCCCTCCAGTCATATTCTTTATAAATACGACACTAAAAAAACCTCATTCAAAATGATCGGTACATAACCAACCTGGGGCCCTCTTAAATCATTCACCGTTATTAAGGACCATTGCTTGGAAAACGTCAGGAAATTTACGATAATCACGCGCTGAGAATGTCAATGTCTATAGAGTATCGGCAGTCCGTGTAGAGATTAACGCTGTCAAAGGTAACCAGCTGTCATTACTAGGAGTCGTCGTTCTAACTTTGTTCTTGAAGCCATTAGGTCAATGAAAAGAGTACCGAAGCTATTTCTTGCTCCCCTTGCACGTGCTTCTAATAACAATTAACCCTATCAGCCTGTTCGGAATAACCCAGTTAATATTGTGGAAGGCTGAGAGATAATGAATTTTCAACCCTTTTCTTGGTTTAATCTTTATTAAATGGTTCATTGTGGAAGAAATAATTTCTTTTATCTGACTTTATAGGGAAAGCTATATTTTATAGTCGCTTACAATCTTGGTAAAATTTACAATTTATAGTCGTGGTTTCCTATGATTTTTATGGTACCGTCCAAGCTGCTCAAGGACTATAGAAAATTAGTATTAAAGTCCTTGTGTTATTAGCTCCACTCTCGCGTGAGTTTCTGCGATAATTTTGATACCTTCCAAGCTGCTCAAATACTATAAAAAATGTACATTAAAGTCCATATGCGATGTGTTCCAAAAAGCGTTTTTAAAAATATTCGTGGGGGTTTTAAAGGTGTACGCCCATATTAATACTGGATGGGGAAGGGGAGAGATGGAGTGAATAAAATTGATGGGGTTACGTAACACGGTGGGAAGGAGGTGGGTGGGTTGGGGGAGGGGCTCCACCCCCTAGTTAAACGTGACCGGAATGCCAAATTGACTCTTCAATCAAAATTCAATCTACTCTTTTTATATTTTGTCACTTTGTGCATGGAACGAGGACTTTGATAGACAAGATGGCGTCATTAATTTCATTCTCAGGCTAGCTTTTAAGATTTCAAATGACTTAATTCTTTTTAATAAATATTGTCATAGCCCCAGCATAAGTTTATAAGTGATATGTTCCTTCCATAAGTATGAATGGCACTACCAATACAAGTTCGTAATGCTACTGAGAGACTTACAGCTCGAGATAACTAGTTCGAGAAGGAGAACGACGGAAGTGAATTAAATTGAAGTCCTAAGTACACTCGGTGGTGGTTAATTTTGCATGCAGGACCGACCAAGTTCCATCTAGGTCCTATTTTAGTCTGCATTACTAAGCCTTTGACAGCAGCGCCTGACCAGGCGTCATTGGCTTTACCTCGAATCTATGACCTACCTCATTCACTTGACACTTCATGACAAGCTCTAGTTTCTAAGTTACCAGTGACAAACTTATGGCCAACATATCTTATGAACTATGTAATCTGCTTCTGATAAATCTGATATTAAATTAATCAAGAGAAGCACTTAAGAAGAAGGCGCCACTATCTTGCTGGCAATTTCTTTTATTGCTGCTCAAGTACTTCCTTTAATAGCGATTAAGATCGAGTGAGTCTTTGTCTGATGAGGCAATCTGTATTCCGTACCAGTTCTAGGCGAATCGCCCCTTCTTATATGTACATTTATATCTTTCTTATTGCTTTTCTTGGCAATTATTGCCGCCGGTGCTCTTAAGCCGAAGCCTCCTGACCTTTGACCTCGACTCCTAAAAATAAAAGGGATTCCTCTAATGGGTTGGCCCCTCCCTCAAAGCCATAATCGTCTGTTGCTATTTTTGTTAAGCTATATCTATTATAGTCCCAAGAATTATGGGGAAAATGGCGTCAGTGTCCGCGAGAGGTCGCTGTTTATACGATTAAATGAATTTAAGTGGAAGAAAATAATGTTAAATTGATAATTAGAGTTATTAAATGATATAAAGAATGGGTAGATTTTACTGTTGACTAATATTTTTGTAGCAGCACCCTAGGAGCGAATTAAGCACTCGGCGTTGCCCGTCAGCCCGTCGGATCGACATTTTTTGTTATTACTTTTCACGCGGACATTATCTTCCATAAAGAAGGGTTTTTAAGATTTTGGCCGCCATTTAAAAAGATGGCATCAACAAATCGAACCCAAAAGACCATTCAGCCCGTCTATAGGTTAAAGCAAACCAGTGTACTAAATATTTGTGAAATCGGTTGAAACGTGGCGCGGAGTTTGTTGCATAGAGAAGATTTTTTGCATTTCTGGGCGCCATTTATTAAGATGGCGGCGGATTTGGGGGGAATCTTTCTTAGTACTCGCCTACTACTTATTAGTAAGGTTCCTGCAAATTTTCTGCCTTCTAGGGCAAGCGGTGCGGTTTGGGCTGGGCGTTGATTATCAGTCAGTCAGGACTTATACACCCTGTATTAGGTCTAAAATATTTTGAAAACTGTTTGAAGTTACAGTCAGACATATTTGAAATGATAATAAAGAATCGGAGAAAAGATTCCTAGGCCTAGTTCGTATTAATTATTGAAATTAACGTCAGAAAAACAAAACGAATGAATAATTGAATTTGTCGCGACTTAATTAAAAGCTTCCATAGCAAAAATCAAACGATCTTTTTTATTTATCTCTTCAAAGCGGGGATAATATTCGGTTGGTTATCAGTTACTTCAAAGCGATTTTAAGTTAAATATTGAATTCCAGAGTTTCCTTTATGTTAATGGACTTAAATAGGAAGGGGGAGGACCTTAATCCATATTCAGTAAATTTAAATACATCAACCCTTTTGGACCCGAAAGAAAAACAATACGTAGTATCGTAATAATATTTCAATAATTAAAAGGAATTTTCGGAGTGACTTATTTGTTTATTAATTATTACCTTAACCATTCTCAATGCAAATATAACGTAACTTCAAATATTTCTTTTTTTTTTTTTTGGTCTAAGATGTTGATGGTTATTGTCTAATTGAGTCACCCTTCTGTTAGACATTAGGTAGCTTTTGAAAAGGCATTGGCTTACATTATAGTGTAGTAGGTTTTTGATCGTTTTAAGTATGTTTGAAAATAATGTGAAATTTTGTTATTTGAAAATCGAAAATAGCTGGTCACTGTTAAGAATAAGATGACGTCATACTGGTGTCCCTTTCAAAAACCGTATTAGATATTTCTCAAATTCCTTCAATTTAATTTCGAAAATTAACGATAATTTTCAAAATTTAATCCTTAGTTTGTAAGTTACTATCCCTTTAAAGACGCGTTTAATGAAAACAAATTATAAATTTTTCCACCAATAGATCACATTTATCTCGAGAGAAAATACTCGAATTTTTTTAAACGGTTTCTAAGCCACTCAAATACTATAAATTTGTTTCAATCTTAACGCAACGACGCTTACGGTGTTACGAAACATTTTCCAAACTTAATTTCAGTTTAATTTCAATTTAATTAGTTTTGGCTGTAAAATGAATGCGAACGCGCTTTTAAAATAAACCTTGGATGTAAAAATAATAGCGGAGATATTGTTATAAGGAAATACTTTCTTTAATTTAAAATTGATATCGGCCAGCTTCTCTTTTTTAGCGCATACTACAAACGCGGCCGGCGCTCCTCCCAAAACTACGATGCCTCCATGGACAACCAAGCTCGTCTTTCGTTGTATTTTAAACCTGGACTCACCTATGTACAAGGTGTTACAAAATGGGGTACCGTTATGAACATTAGTCTTGAGTAACAAATTCGAAGACAACGCTAGTATAGCAATTACTTTTAATTAGGATTGTCTTTCAGTTTCTTAATTTAAATTTAAGGGGGGTCATCCCTAAAACCCTCCATCCAATGTTCAGGATAACTCGTGTAAAGGGGTGCATCAATTGTTGGGGGCAAAATTGGCTGCTCATAGAAATATAAATGTTACATTTTCGACTCAGAATTGATTTCCCAAAGAACCATCCCACCATGTTTGATACACCCTGTACGTGAAGTTCTTGAAACTTGATAAATAGTTTAAAAATGCGCTCTTAACCCCCCGACCCCCCAAGCAAAAAGAGAATGCTTATATTAAATTCGGATCCCTGGAAAAATATATTTCATATAGAGGACCCCTTCCACCCCCCCACGGTATCTCTGTGTCTTTATAATATGGTTGTCTTCTCTCAAACCCCCCCCCCTCACACCGTCCTATTTCTCTACCTAAATAATCCTTCAGGTATTAAAAGTAACTGCGCAAGTTACGGCCCTGCAGGTTAAACCACCGACACAATATACTCCGTATCTCATATAGTTGCCTTAATGTTGTAACTAACAGTTTTAAAGAATTTACACGTGGGGTTTTGTATCTATCTGTAATTTAGTGTTCGACTTGTTTTATATGGTCTTAAAAGTTCTTAAATATTGTAATTATAATTTGTTCTCTCTTCGTTTTATAATTGCAGTTCATTTAAGAATTTTGTGTACAATTATTTTTTAAATATTGCGTTTTTACTTGATTTTATGCAAATATTGAATATTTTCTTCAAATATTCGGAGAATATTGAAGATTTTCTTCGAATATTCTAAGAATGTTGAATATTTTCTTCAGATATTTTAAGAATATTGAAGATTTTCTTACAAAAATTCTAAGAATGTTGAATATTTTCTTCAAATATTATAAGAATGTTGAATATTTTCTTCAAATATTCTAAGAATGTTGAATATTTTCTTCAAATATTCTAAGAATGTTGAATATTTTCTTCAAATATTCTAAGAATGTTGAATATTTTCTTCAAATATTCTAAGAATGTTGAATATTTTCTTCAAATATTCTAAGAATATTGAAGATTTTCTTCAAATATTCTAAGAGTATTGAAGATTTACTTTAAATATTCTGAAAAAATTTGACATTTTCTTTAAATATTCTGAAAAAATTTAATATTTTCTTTAAATATTCTGAAAAAATTTAATATTTTCTTTAAATATTCTGAAAAAATTTAATATTTTCTTTGAATATTCTGAAAAAATTTAATATTTTCTTTAAATATTCTGAAAAAATTTAATATTTTCTTTAAATATTCTGAAAAAATTTAATATTTTCTTTAAATATTCTGAATTTTAAATTACTTCTCTTAAATATTCTGAAAAGATCGCAATTTATTTAAAATTTTCAAATAATTGTAAAAAAAAATATTTTCTGCTAAATTCGCAATTTCCTTTAAAAAATTGTAAATAATTATATTATTTACTGTTAAGTTTAAAACAGGTTAGAATAATTTTAGAATCGCATCGAGTTATTGCCTTTTATCTTTCGTTGTCTTTTTTCGAGCTGGGGGGCATTTTCTATAGAGAAGTCGTTGCGGGAGAGGTCGGAGGGGGTTAGAGCCCCCGCTTTATATAAATTACAAATTAGATCCGTAGAGAAAGAATTTTACAAGACTATACCTAGAATATAGATAGAAATCTTTTGTCAAAGGCAACGGGCAAAACATTCGGGGGTAAATCCCCCCACGCCATCAGAGGGGTTCTTTAAAACAAACATTTCGGCAGTAAAATTAACACCGTCGTGTGTTGGGTGGAGGAGGGAGGGTTTCAAGTATTTTTAAAATGAACAGTTTCAAAGTTTGTCGTGGAACCCAAATTATTTCGGCCAGGTGAAGAACAAAACATTGCGGGGAAATAGAATCACCCGGGGGCCAAACCCCCCCCCCCCCCCGAACCCCAAATTCCTCCCCCGTTCCTGTCTTTGAAACAAACTCGCTCATGTTTCTGGTTTACTCTTTAAGTAAAATTTTTGAAAATTGTTCTAATTTCAAAATGTCGAAACTCCAGTTAAAAATATAATTTTTTTACCTAGAGCACTAAGCTGATGTTTTTGTTTAGACTGGACAGTGGACACTATAAATTATTATGGTTCAAGGGTTCAATGAACACCTGGAACTTTAAGGTTCAATTTAAAATTTTGAAATGAATAATCCGTATTAAACCCGATATCACTAGTGGGACGTCAATGACGTAACCTTAACCTATTTTGTCTAGTTTACAATCAGTACGTTGCAACAAGAGGTACAACCTAATCTGATACAATATCTTGTCAATACAAATCGGGTTGTGCAGATATTTTTTGAGCGGCTTGCTAACCCCACAAATTCCTGGCATTTATGTAAACCTGTAATTCCTTCTCTCTCTCTCTCCCTTTCCAAGATGCTTAAGTGATATCGATGTACGCTTTACGCTCTGAGCGGCTTGGTCGTTACATACAAATTCCCTTAACTTAACTCGCATTCACTTCACTTTGCAAGATACTTAAAGGATATCGATGTACACTTTACTGTTGTCGTTGTCTGATTCCCAAGATCTGTTCGCGGTTAAGACGCCTGGAGGGGAACACTTAGAAACTATTTGAGGTAGGGAGGGGGGTTCGGGGGGTTACACGCTTGTAAACAATAGGCTTAGGCAAACGGAAGGGCGATCGCGGAGCAACGCAATGTTACCAGCTGACCGTCTCCGCAAGAGAGAGAGGGGGATATCCCCGCTCCGATGAACTTGCAAGGGTTTAAAGCCCGCGCGATGCCACGCGATGAACCCCCGATTTAGCTCTGAGCCCCCGGCCGTTTAAGAGGGAAGATGTCTTGAAGGGGCTCGAACCCATCCACACGTTGACGATTGCTTATTCCCCCACTACTACTACCTTCAACGTATTATCGTTCCAAGGATACTCAAATGCATATTCGAAGGCGGAAATTAGTTCATTGGTAGTTTTGATGCTAGAGTTTAGGAGAGAAATCATTGTGGTGTAGTTGGAAAACCACTACAGTATAGGAAGAAAACCACTACAGTATAGGAGGAAAACCACTACTGTATAGGATGAAAACCACTACAGTCTTAGAAGAAAACCACTGCGGAGTATGGAAAACCACTACAGTATAGGAGGAATACCACTGCGGAGTAGGGAAAACCACTACAGTGTTAGAGGAAAACCCCCGCAGTCTTGGAGGAAAGCCACTGCTGGATAGGTGGAAAATCACTACAGAATCAGGGTATAGTAGAAAAACCACTACATTATAGCAGTGTAAGAGGAAAACCACCACTATAAAATTGTAGTTACTAGAGATTACTACAGAGAACCACCACATTATAATGAGGAAAACCGCTACATTATAGAAGGATAATATTGTCTCTCCTAGTACAGTAGCATTTGAATAGTCCTTTAAGAAAGCTGTTGAAAGACAGGAGAATTGTGGTGTAGCGTAGATGATTGCGCTAGCTATAGTTGGTTGGCATCATTCAGTTGTGATCGGACACTCGAGTGAAGCAAATAAGCCTTGTAACGAGCTCCTCTTGATTTAACTGGCCTTCCCTGCAACCTCAAGATCCCCCCCCCCGCGAACAACTACTGTCTCCTTCCTCTTGTCTTAACCCCAACAGCAAGCAGTCGATCTACACACCACCACACTCATCATTCTGTTCTCTTCCCCGCTCTTCAAGAGTCAATATTTGAAGGGGCATATACCCCCCGTCCCCCTAATCTTAGGAGGCATTCAATGGTCAAACTTGGGTGCACCTTGCCTGTTTGGGGGCGCGGGGGGAGAGAAAAGGGGTGGTTGACTTTTTCCGCCCCACGGGATAAAGACAAAGTAAATTGGAAAAAAGAATTCCAATATAGAACTTTAACTTTTCAAAACCGTGCCCAAAAACGAAAGTTCATCATTTCGAAGTTAGTTGCATTAATTTTTAGGAACTTCTTTGTTTGGATGTCTGTTCTTTATGATACATGGACAGTAGCCCTCTCTTGGAACAGGTTTTTGGAAAATCATTTGCTTCAGTACACCAAATAGTTTACTAACGTTAACAAGCGGACCAATACTTTCTTTGAACTGTTGTCGATTTATTGCACCCATTTTTAAAACTGCTTCGACGCGTACTTTTCCAGCAAAATAAGTTTTGGAAAAAATATATGACAGCCCTAACTTGGAACAGTTACCCCTAAAATGGAACACCCCTCCCTAATTTCCGAATTTGTTGGCCAAACTTCAGAGTTATTTCAGACTAGGAGGATTCACACCATTTACACCTGGAGGCCAGGCAACTTGGCCCAAAAAGGGGTACTTCACTTTGTCCTCCTGGTGTGAAAGGTATGAATTCTTCTAGTCTGAAAACTACGTATTGATATCATTATAGTCAAGGTTTCAGAAGTGACACGGTTGAGTTCTTGATCAAGGTTGTTAGATTGTTGTAAAATTATTCAAATCCATGTTTACATCGAGTTACATCCTTCCATTGTTACAGTTGCGGTACAGATATGAGTGGGAGGCCCGAGGGTCCCTTTGAGTGGGCATTTTTGTCGCGGGAAAGTTTGTTCTCTTTAAGTTTGACGGTCCGTGGGTCCAAAAATACGGTTCTCTCTCTCCGTTTTATGTGTAAATACTAATAATTTTTCCATTTCATATTAATTCTTATATTATTCTCATAGCGCTACCGGGCTAAGGGAATATAATGTATGTGTCTCTTGTGAGGGTTACCAAGCTGGGAAAAGTGATTATTAAAAAGAGAGCGTAGGGATAACTAATTAATAACTGCCTGCCTATGGGTATTAAATGTATAGCGAACCGTGTGTTTGTGGGACGCCTGTGTAATAATCGGACCCATAATCCCCTGCTTGGCCTTCTTCTTTCTATGGAAATATAAAATTATAAGGGATGCTCAATATTTTTATAAAATACAAAATATATTAATTTTTACCTTCGTTTTAATATAATCGTACGTATATATGGGTATATTTTCTTAAAATTTGAAATTCTTTGATTTTTATGACTTAGAGTGTGGTGGGGTGAAACACTTTTACAGGCGTACGTTGTAAATATATTTGCGTTGAAACGCCTAAATGGTATCTTCTCCCAAGTGGTCCATATTATGTCTAGTGTTTTTTAAATATGAGCTTTTAAAAGTTAAATAAATATTATTAAGATTGATTGCTAAATATATATTTAAGTGGTAGACTTTTATATTAAAAATTTCATATGGTTTTTATGGTTTTTAATACTTGAAAATTTATGTGAATGTATATTTGTTATTTGAAAATTTATGTGAATTTATATTTGTTATTTGAAAATTTATGTGAATGTATATTTGTTATTTGAAAATTTATGTGAATGTATAGTTATTTGATTTGAAAATTTATGTGAATGTAGTTGTTATTTGAAAATATATGTGAATGTATAATTGTTATTTGATTTGAAAATTTATGTGAATGTAGTTGTTATTTGAAAATTTATGTGAATGTGTAGTTGTTATTTGAAAACTTATGTGAATGTATAGTTGTTATTTGAAAACTTATGTGAATGTATAGTTGTTATTTGAAAACTTATGTGAATGTATAGTTGTTATTTGAAAACTTATGTGAATGTATAGTTGTTATTTGAAAACTTATGTGAATGTATAGTTGTTATTTGAAAACTTATGTGAATGTATAGTTGTTATTTGAAAATATATGTGAATGTATAATTGTTATTTGATTTGAAAATTTATGTGAATGTATAATTGTTATTTGATTTGAAAATTTATGTGAATGTATAATTGTTATTTGATTTGAAAATTTATGTGAATGTATAATTGTTATTTGATTTGAAAATTTATGTGAATGTATAATTGTTATTTGATTTGAAAATTTATGTGAATGTATAATTGTTATTTGATTTGAAAATTTATGTGAATGTAGTTGTTATTTGAAAAAAATGTATGTGAACTTTTAGGCCTACAATGTTCCGTAAAAATGAAATAAATGATATAGGTAGTCAGGGAAAATCTGTAGAAATCAGATCGCAATAATTTAATCTGAGAATTTCCTGGTTTAATTCCCGAAGAATAAGAAATTCTCAAACAAACTTGATTCCTCTTTGTAAATCTGTTCAGGTAATAAGTAATGCGATATTGGGCAAAGGATTAAGGAGCTGGATCCATATTGGGTTAGGAAAATTCTATTTGGTATGGAGCCTGAGCCATATAGTGCAGTACTAACGGAGAAATGCTTATCTTGCGGTGTAAGCCGATTATAGGCTCTCTTTAACTTTGATCCGGGACACGACATAGCGTCTAATTAAATGAATGGTAACCTCAAAGCCCGCATGCAATTACACTCACCGTCTTTAAGAATCTTAAGATTAAAATTTCCTAATCGCCAAAATTTAATTAAATCTCCTTATTTAATTAACCAGTATCGCGTCTTAATTAAAATTAACCTGATGCGTTTTGAAATTACGCCGTAAGCGACTTGCTGTGAAAGACCGACAGATACCGGACATTTCCAAGCGACTCAAAGACTATAGATTTCATAAATTAACCTCTAATAAAATTTTCTATTTTTGGCAAAGTCGAACTGTCCAATATACAGGGTGTTCCTAAATGCGAATTTCTTCCAATAGGCTTCGTACATTTCCTTATCAAGTTTAAGTCTTCCTTAGGCCTATAATCGATATAAACTATAAGCCTAATTTCGTTGGGAAAGGCAGGCGGATATTAAAAATGCATTGTCCAGGCTGCCCACCAAGACGTACACAAAATTGACTCGAGTGGGCATAACGAATTTTCGCGTGATATTATGACACGACGCGCGATCTTAATATTTTCCCAGAAAGCCAATGACATCACGCGACCAACGCCAAAGTCCTCGTAATCTTATTGAAGAGACAGTTAAAATTGACCGCTCCGAAGGGGGAATCAATAATTTTTAACAGAAGTTGCCGAGTACACGCTATAGATGCAATTAGAACTTTGAATGGACTCTCGGTCGTTGATTCGTCAATTCAAATCAATCAATATACAACCACCATAAGTTTATAAGTGATTTGTTCCTTCCATAAGTATGACACTAACTATACGATTCGTAATGCTTATGGATGGAACATATCTTATGAACTTACGATACCACGGACTTTTTGTCAGTTAGAATAGATGCCTTAATTGGTTTGAGAAATATATTCCGTCTTCTATTATTGGGCACGGGTAACCTTTGACCCCTAATAAATCACTTTACAAATACAATTGTCTTTTTAAATCGTTCTGCATGACCATAAGAAATAATTTTCAACAACAATATTATAATTATTCGCTCCTGATATTCTCAGGTTCAGATTGCGAAAATAGAATATTTAGTCCTTGGACCAGTGACCCCCCTAGCGTCCAAAACAATAAACTGGTCCCCCCCTTTAGTTTTCCTGAGTAAACCCCCCCCCTACCTCTTGAATTATAAAAAAACTGGTCCAAGCAATTAATAAAGTGGTTTTTGGACCAGATTAAGCACGCTATTTCAAAGACTGCACTTGAATAAATTTTTTCATCGTATTGAATTATAAAACATTAATTAAATATGCAACGACACTTTGAAATGAACTTTATTTACTCTGCCTAATTTTTCTCTTATATAAATTTTTTCCTTTTGCTTTTATTATATATTTCTCTAAATTGGAAAACTTTATATTATACTATATTATATTATGAATTTGTTATTTTGGTTAAAACAAGAATATTAAAGTTCTAAAATAAACAGTGCCGCTAATGATCGAGTCGGGAAGATTAGGGCCATGGACCAACTGCATTATGCCGAAGAGTATATAATTAATAGTTCAGGACAAATATATGCTATAACGGCGGTGCAAAAAGACGCTTCGCACCGCCGCCAAAAGCCAGAGAAAGCATGTTAGCAACATGTTGACTCCAATAGAGGGCTCGAACACTTCTTTTCACTTTACTTCACTAAAAGAACGAAGTATATTCTCATGCAAATTATAAGATAAAAGAGAAGAACTAAAGCGCGTTATAATTAATTACTGTTAATTATAATTTATTAACGTTTAAAATTAAGGTGTGTTTTAATGAAAACTGTCTTTCTGGACAACGATGGAAGTGTTGAAAATTATTTGGCTGAAGTAACAGATATTAAAATTTCCACTTTTATAAACATGATTATAAAACATTAATAATAAAGGTAGACATGAATTCCGCTTAAACCCAACTTGTTAAATACTTTAATTACCAATGAAAAACAAGCTTCAAGCTTTAATGGTAGAAGGAAGGAGCGGTCAAAACTGGAGATGGGGGGGGGGTTGAGACATTCAAAGCCACCCCCCTCCAAGCAACAAACATATTTTAATATCTTTAGACGCGGCAATGAAAATCATACTAAAAGTTATTAGTTGCTTAAGATGCCTGCCTAAAACCATGCAAAGACGACCCGTTTCTTAATTTACAAATGGTTAGTTGTCCGAGCCCTTGATGGCGTGACCAGAGATATTATAAAACTATAGGAGGTAGAATTTCGGCCGGGACTTTTGTAATTAGGTAGGCAGGTAAGAGATACGTTACATATGACCAAGAATAAGAGTTGGGGGATAAAATTCTCGACCTTATAATACATTTTTCAGAAATCTATAAACACGTAGTCGTACTAGGCCTACTCGTGTGCCGCGCTCTAGAATTTTACCGTAATGATGCACCACCACCCGGGAGGGGGGAAGGTATTTGGAACCCCCTTCCCCCCTTTGTAAAAGCAAAAATGACGATTAACTCTACTCCCCCCCCCCCATTGCAGGAAGACAAAGACACGATATCAAAATGAAAAAGAGTCAACCTCAAAAAACGGGAAAGACAATATTATATAGGCCTAAATCCAATTTTGAGACTGGTACCACCACCGGACAGAACAAACGCAACCTATAAATTAAGCAAAACAAAAGATTTCAGGTTCGTCCCTCAGATATTGCAAGATCAAAGCGTGTTTATTAATTGCGTTTGACGTTGATGTATTTTAAAAACCCTGATTGTGGTTTAGTATAAGCATGCAGGGATACATTTAATTTTACAAGTAGGAATGGAGAACAGAGTAATGTGGTGGGCGCGCGTCAAAGTCCCGGACCCCTCCCCCCTTCGATCTTCCACGGGACGGATGGGGGGGGGGGTATGAAAGAAGCTAGGCGGGAGGGTCATAGCGACAGAGGTAAAAAGCATTAATTACGTCACTATTTTTCTGGCCGCTGTACCCGTCAGCAACGTCATCAAAACGTAGTGTTTAAGTGAGTGAACCAATAAGCTATAATTTAAACTTTTCGTTACGTACGTGTTGGAGGGAGGGGCTCTTTCTATACTAAGTGGGCTATGAGTCGGAATAACTGAAGTAAATACTAACCGTTCCGTTCTCCATTCCTACTTCTAAAATTAAATCTATCCCTGATTTAACTAGGCTAAAAATGACAACATAGAGTTGTTTTATAAACTTATTACTTGGAAAAGTTTTGGACTTTCAAACAAAATCGTATATACTTTTCGAAACGCTCGTAAAAAGAAAACCACATCCAGAAATGAAACTAATACACGTCACGTGATCTGGCCGTCTTGTTTTTATATCTCGATTGTCAGTGGTCAAGCGTTGTATACGTCCGAGTTTGCTTATAAGGAAATCAAAATGAAATAAGTTCGTCTTACGACGTCTTTCTCATTTTTCGTTCGACTAAATTAAAACAGTACGGCTTTATTCGTTATAGAGGGTAAAGCCAGTCCGTGGGTGCCTTTAAACACCACCCCCTGTACCTTCTTGCGCGTTAGCTCTAATTAATTGAACGGAATATATTTGTGCGCGTGCCAAAGTCGCAGCGCGTGCTCAACTCCTACCTATATTCCTATCGATTTTAACTTGGCATTAGTGTTCAGAGTGGAAGATAGGGATTCCCCGCCTTTGATAGCGCTGCAAAGTGAGGCCAGATACGAACAGGATCTAACAGGTGTTTCGGTTCACTGGGATCTCAACTGGGCGCGTGCAATGTCTCCATTTTATTTACCACTGAAAAAAAGAAAATCTCCTCAATCGACTTCAAAACCATTTACGCCCACTCTTCGGTGGCTATAGCGTTTCTGAAAGATTTAAAGGGAATATAAACTCCTTATCGAGTTGTTATTTTGATTTTTCTTCATTTTCTTTAGCCCTGACTGATTTGGTGTATTGAGGCTTATATCATTTCCATAAATTCCCCAAAATTTATAATACATACTGCTATTTTTATCTTTCCACTGTTTAGTATATAAATTGAAGGTAATTTCATTGTATTCATACTTACCTGGCGTCGCTGCGGCCTCGATCTTTGAGGAGGCGGGCTGGGGTGAGACCCGATCATTGCACCCTGATCGAGTTGACCCTCACCACTATCACTAATCGTGATCAGTGGGGCGTACTATTTTTGGTAGCGGGGGTCGTGCGTTCGCGCTCACCCCCACTCACTTAAATAAATACGAAATTAAACACTGTTAAGTGTAGTCTGTATCCCATATCTATTTGAAAAAGTCTGAATAAATACGATTTAAACAGCAATCTCAAACGTTTAATAATGTATCACAATAAGTGAAACGGACATATTTGAAGTAACGCCAGGCTATTGGCATCGCTGTCTAGCATTTCCCTCGGTGTGATTGCTTCATTGTTAACTTATGGGGGAAATATAGTTATAGACTTTTGAAGCAGGTGGGAAAATATTTTTCGCCATTTCCAAAGTTGGTATAAAACGCGATTGCTGACTTTCGGAGATTTTACTTTCATTTTGAAGATACGTTTCATACCGTACACTAAAATGGGAACCTCCGCTGCTCTGGCCTGTTTCGCCTTCGTCTTGTTAGCCATGAATGTCGCCACGAATTTGGCCGAAGACAAAATGAAACTCGAAGAAGCAATGAAACGCAAGTGTACTTCGTATTTATTGAACTCTCCCGGATTACATGAAAGCTGTAATTTTGTTTAATAATAGCGATTTGTGAAGACAAAGCTTGGCGAGAGGCGATGGATTCTCCTGCTTTAAGGAAAAGGTCTCATCCTTGGTAAATACAAACATATGTTTAGTTGCTTAATAACAACGTGATAGCGGTGGAAAGATGCCAATGATTCAAGAAGACGCTGGCTTGACCATTTTTATTATCGCTCCAATTCCCGAATGATTCCGAGGGGTCCGACAATGCGAGTCAATCATGGCGTTGGCTTCTTTGGGAATGTTAGGCCCCTCGCGAGATACATTAATATTCTTCTTCATTTCCTTTCGCCATTTTAAAACAGATTAAAGAACTTTACTCAATCTGCGCTAAAAATTCCGGTCTTAAAGGAGACTTTTCTAATAAAATACTGTTGGAAGTTTCCTGCGTCAAAGGAGGAGCAAAACCATTTTTTCAGGTAATTTCGAAAATTCGCTTTAGTTGGTTGGAAAAACAATGGATTCCACCCACGTATTCGATATTCGTCGAGTACCGAGCCGAATCCCCGGTTGCGTCTTAGTCCGTGTCTGAATTGGAGCCTTTAATGCTTTAAAATATATATTTCATTGTTGGTGCCTGGTTAACGATTGTGTTGCGAAAGAACAGTCTAAGCGGGTATGTTTTAATCTGTCCTTCATTAAATCTAATTAAGTCCTTTTTAATTGACGTTAAAAATTGCAAACCGTATTCGTAGAAAATGTCCATGCAAGTGTGGGATGAAAATATGAAACCCTATTCGGTAAGTCTAGGCGCATTGATACACCTGATCGGGATCATGAAAGTAGCACTTTCTTTTAACACCAACCATTAATTATATTTATTTACGTTTCATCAGGATTGCGTTAACGAAAAACTTAATCCAAAGCCGAAATAACTTGGAATTGAAATTATAAATTAATGTACAATTTGAAATAAAGTGAAACATAATAGTACATATTAACTGGGAATTTATTTTAAAATCCCCCCCCCCCCATGTTCTGGTAACAATTTCCACTCAGTTTGACCCTTGACACCAAGACAATACCCTTTATTTTATGACATAAACATCAGTGGGGCGTTAACATTTTTGGTAGTGGGGGTCCTGCGTTCGCGCTCACCATGATGATTTCAAATTATTGCAATAGTTTGGCTTACAACAATACCTTGAATACGTGGAAAAGTCAGGGAATTTCGTATTGGGTGTCAGGGTAATTTAAAAATGGAAATTTTGCAACTCAAACCATTATTTGTAATACATACTGCTATTTTTGTCTCTCCACTGTTTAGTATATAAGTTGAAGGTAATTTCATTGTGATCATACTTACCTGGCGTCGCTGCGGCCTTGATCTTTGAGGAGGCGGGCTGGGGCGAGACTCGATCATTGCACTCCGATCGGGTTGACCCTCACCACTATCGCTAATCGTGATCAGTGGGGCGTACTATTTTTGCTAGCGGGGGTCGTGCGTTCGCGCTCACCCCCATAAACACCTAAGTAAATACAAAATTAAACTTTGTTACCTGTACACCATTTCTCTGTTAAAGTCTGAATAAATATGATGTTAATCGTTGTTAAATTCAAATACTTTAATGAATATAATATTTCTTGTAATCGCAATGTAATGGTTTTAACCACGTTAACTCTGAATCTGTATTTACCCGTGGCGTATACAATTCTAATGTCTTTCGACATTTTGTCTGTTTGAAGAACCTATATTTTAAGCAGATGACCAAGCATTGATGAAATATTTCTAAATTTAAGTCGACTAACGGGGTTTACTCCCGTGTCTGACATCGCTTAAGAACATGATAATCATCATTAGAGTCATCATACGTCAATAACAGATCACAATAAGTAAAATGGACATATTTGAAGTAACGCCGGACTATATTTGTTATTGGCATCGCTCTCTCGTATTTCCCAGAATATATTCGGGTTAAAATCGGCGTGTTCTCTTCGATGTAGACTTATTAGGGAAATGTTGTTATAGACTTTTGGAACAGGTGGAAAAATATTGTACGACATTTCCAAAGTTGGTATAAAACGCGACTGCTGTCTTTCGGAGATTTTACTTTGAATTTAAAGATACGTTTCATATCGTTACACACAAAATGGGAACCTCCGCTGCTCTCGCCTGTTTTGCCTTCGTCTTGTTGGCCATGAATTTCGCCACGTATTTCGCCGAAGGCAAAATGTTACCCGAAGAACAGGATAAATTATTGAAACGTAATTGTAGTTCGTATTTATTGAACTCTCCTGGATTTGAAAGCTGTAAATTTGTTTATTAATAGCGTTGTGTGATAACAAAGCTGAGCGAGAAGCTTCGGATTTCTGCTATAAGGAAAAGGCCACACCCTTGGTAAATACAAACATATGTTTAGTTGCTTAAAATCATCGTGATAGCGGCGAAAAGATGCCAATGATTCAAGAAGACGCTGGCTTGACCATTGAGAAATAAACTCTGGTCCATTTTTATTATCGCTCCAATTCCCGGATGATTCCGAGGGGTCCGACATTTACACCAAATTCCTTCGGCTCCCTTCAACGAGTTAATGTCGTTGGCTTCTTTGGGAATGTTAGGCCCCTCGCGTGATACATTAATATTCTTCGTCACTTCCTTATTTCGCCATTTTAAAATAGATAAAAGAAATCATCTCAGCCTGCTATGCAAAAATTGGTCTCAAAGGAGACTTTTCTATGAAATCACTGTACGATGTTTCTTGCGTCAAGGGAGGAGCGACAACATATACACAGGTGATTTCGAAGGCGATTTGATTTTGTTGGGAAAACTATGGATTCCACGTATTCGTTATTCGTCGAGTCCCGAGCCGAATCCCCTGATACGTCGTAGTCCGTGTCTGAATTGGGGCCACAATTAGGGGAAGGCCCGGTACTCGGCAAGTAGCGAATGCGAGGCAAAGAATTTAAACGACCATCCGTGGATTATCGCAACATCTAACTCGCGCTTTTTCATTTAAACACTAATTGAAATTTATTTAATTTTATTGGTGGCGCTAGTTTTATGATTGCACTCGGAAAGAATTGTCTGAACGGGTATGTTTTAATCTGTCCTTCATTAAATCTAATTGACTCCGTTTTAATTGACGTTAAAAATGCAAATCGTATTCGTATAGAAAATAACCCAAGAAATGAGTGATAAAGAGACGAAATCCTATGATGTAAGTCGAAGCTTGCGCTCATTGATACACACCTGATCAGGTTGAAAGTAGCACTCTCTTTTAACATCGAGAATTAATTATATTTATTTCTTGGTTTCACCAGAAGTGTATAGTTGAAAAACTGACTCCAAAGCCGAAATAACTTGGAATTGAAATTATAAATTAATGTACAATTTGAAATAAAGTGTACATATTAACTAGAAGTGTATTTTAAAATCTATAGTTATTGAGGGCCTTTTTCTACTAGTAACCAATTTTCCAGGTAAAGTTTACAACTTTCGGATAGGCTTTGAGCGGCTTAGGAGATACCGCTTTCTCCATTTAAAACACGAACGTCGCATATGCGCGGTAAAACGTATCAGCCAATAGTCTTCGATCTAAGAACGTCTTACGTATTACTCCCCATATGTGCAGGGCTCCCATCAATGTTTGGGAGCCCATACATTACTTGAACAAACGTTGCTGCTGCTATGTTCCGGTGCAGACACTTTCCACTCAGTTTGGCCCTTGACCCCAAGAAAAGACCCTTTATTTTATGACATAAACATCAGTGGGGCGTTAACATTTTTGGCAAAATTAAACTCTGTTACCTGTACCCCATATCTCTGTAGAAGTCTGAATAAATATGATGTTAATCAAAAATTCAAATACTTAAATGTGGTCATATTTCTTGTAGTTAATGGTTTTAACCACGTTAACTCTGACTCTGTATTTACCCGTGGCGTATACAATTCTAATATCTTTCGATATTTCGTTTGTTTGAACAACGTATATTTTAAGCAGATGATCAAACATTGAAGAAATATTTATTAATTTAAGTCGAAATTAACGGCGTTCACTCGCGTGTCTGACATCCCTTTAAAACATGGTAATCATCATTAGAGTCATCATACATCAATAATAGATCACAATAAATAAAACGGATATATTGAAGTAAAGGCAGACTATATTTGTTATTGGCATCGCTCTCTCGTATTTCCCAGAATATATTCGGGTGAAATGTTGTTATAGACTTTTGAAGCAGGTGGGAAAATATTGTTTTCAATTTCCAAAGTTGGTATAAAACGCGACTGTTGGCTTTGGGAGATTTTACTTTGAATTTGAAGATACGTTTCATATCGTACACATAAAAATGGGAACCTCCGCTGCTTTCGCCTGTTTCGCCTTCGTCTTGTTGGCCACGTATTTCGCCGAAGGGGCAAAGACACCCGAAGAACAGGAGAAAATATTGAAACGTAATTGTAGTTCGTATTTATTGAACTCTCCTGGATTTGAAAGCTGTAAATTTGTTTATTAATAGCGACGTGTGAAGACAAAGCTTATCGAGAGGCGGCAGATTTCTGCTATAAGGAAAAGGCCACACCCTTGGTAAATACAAACATATGTTTAGTTGCTTAATAACAACGTGATAGCGGTGGAAAGATGCCAATGATTCAAGAAGACGCTGGCTTGACCATTTTTATTATCGCTCCAATTCCCGGACTATTCCGAGGGGTCCGACATTTACACCAAATTCCTTCGGCTCGCTTGGCGTTGGCTTCTTTGGGAATGTTAGGCCCCTCGCGTGATACGTTAATATTCTTTGTCAATTCCTTTTTTCCATTTTAAAACAGATGATAGAAATTTCTTCAGTTTGCTATGCAAAAATTGGTCTCAAAGGAGAGTATTCTATTAAATCACTGTACGATGTTTCTTGCGTCAAAGGAGCAGCGGAAACAATTTTCAAGGTGAATTTCGAAAAGTCGCCTTAGTTCGTTTGTAAAAAACAATGGATTCCATGTATTCGATATTCGTCGAGTCCCGAGCCGAATCCCCTGGTTCGTCTTAGTCCCTGTCTGAATTGGAGAAGAGTCGGTATACTCGGCAAATATCGAATGCGTGGCAAAGAATTTAAACGAGCATCCGTGGATTATCGCGACATCTAACTCGCGCTTTTACGCTCTAAAACACTAATTGAAATTTATTTAATTTTATTGGTGGCACCAGCATGAGGATTGCGTTGCGAAAGAGGAGTCTGAACGGGTATGTTTTAATCTGTCCTTCATTAAATCTAATTAACTCCGTTTTAATTGACTTTAAAAATGCAAATCGTATTCCTAGAAAATATCCAAAGAAATGATTGATAAAGAGACGAAACCCTATTTTGTAAGTCGAAGCTTGCGCGCATTGATACACCTGATCAGGATGAAAGTAGCACTTTCTTTTAACACCAACCATTAATTATATTTTATATTTTTTACGTTTCACCAGGATTGTGTGGATGAAAAACTGGCTCCAAAGCCGAAATAACTTGGAATTGAAAATATAAATTAATGTACAATTTGAAATAAAGTGCATATTAACTAGAAGTGTATTTATTGAGGGGTTTTTTTCAGCTCGTAACCAATTTTCCTGCGCGCAGTAAGACGTATCAGTCAATAGTCTTCGATCTTAACCTTTATTTATAGCAGAACCAGGGATGGATTTAATTTTAGAAGTAGGAATGGAGAACAGAGTAAGTAATGTGGGCGCGCGTCAAATCCCGGGCGGACCCCCTTCCACCGGACCGGGGGGGGGGTATGAAAGAAGAGGCGTGAGGGTCATAGCGAAAGAGGTAAAAACAGGAATTACGTCACTATTTTTCTGGCCGTCTCCGTCAGCAACGTCATCAAAACGTAGTTTAAGTGAGTGAGCCAATAAGATAATTTAAACTTTTCGTTACGTACGTGTTGGAGGGAGGGGCTCTATACTGGGTGGTCTATGAGTCGTAATAACTGAAGTAAATACTAATCGTTCCGTTCTCCATTCCTACTTCTAAAATTAAATCTATCCCTGGCAGAAGTGTATACTACAATGGTTTCTACTAAAAGAATTTCTCTGATTTAAGACTTTGCAACACTTTGTTATTTCCATTGTATTATATTTTCCGTGTATTTAATGCCATATATCTCCGATTGCCCTTTAACCCCCCTCCCCCCCGGAGCCGGGGTTTGGGGGTTGGGGGGTTTGAAATACGCGGCTAAAACTAATGAGGCGGTATCGGTCTACTCGCTACCGGCTAATGGAGTTTAACCCGTTTTTTACAGCGCGGGGTTGGGGTTGAAGGGAAGGGGTTGAATTCTAACCTTAATTCATAAGGGAGGAAGGGGTAGGGGTGGGGGTTTGATTTGCATGGTCGGGCACGCCCCCTTCTCTTTAATGCGGAAGATCAAATCTTTCTTCCCGCCAGGGGGCCTTCCCCCCCCAAACCTATGTACTAATTAACAAAAGAGATTTTTCTCGCAGTGTTTTTTTTTATTCTTAAGAAAATGAAAGAATTTGAATAATTGCTTCTTATAGGTGTGGTCCGCCCCTTATTAAGCCAGTCGCCCATATTTCCTTCCTTGTCCCTTTTCAAGCCCGTAATTCACAGTCAAAACCCTCCTCTTATATTATTTTATAGTCGTTTAGCGGCTACTTACTTTGTTGCGACGGGGTTTAAATTACTTTGTCAAGCCCGTCGCCCACACATTCCTTTGAAATATCTCTGGTTATTTGATAGCCCTTAAATGGCTTAACAACCGTACTTATTTTCTAATTTAAAGTGATCAGCTTATTAGTTTGCGACTGGCTTTAAAATAAATTAAGCTTTGATAGCTTGCAAAGTTTCAAGCCTGGTCGCCACAAATTCCTCTGAAATATTCAGGCTCATTTTAATTTATAGTATTTAAGTGGCTTAGCAACCAAAGTTGATCGTGTATTAGTTCGCGACTGGCTTTAAACGAATTATCCTTCTTGTAGCGCCCCAAGTTTCAAGCCCGTCACCCACAGCCCTAACCCTCGTCTTATTTTATAGTCTTTAAGCGGGTGAGCAACTAAAAATTAATTTTTTTATTTTTGCTGTATTTTTACGCTGAAATACTTCGATTGCGACAGCCTTTAAAAAAGTTACTCTTTTTGTAGGGCGACAAGCTTGAAGGGGAGAAAGAAGGTGGGGAGGGGTTTTTATCAGGGAAGGGAGGTTCCGGGAAAGTAGGGGAGGGGAGGGGGTAGGAACACGTTGCTACTGATATTAACGATTCATTAAAAGCCAGATTCTAATTTTCTTTTGAGGTGATTGTCTAGGACTAAAATCTTAAAGGCATAATGAAATTACTTTGCTCTGATTTAAAGGGAATATAAAGTGTTTTTGAAATATAATCTGATAATACGGAACGAGATGTTTTTGTAGGTCACCAAAGTGGAGCCCCACGTACGTGTTTGTATTAAATTAATTAAAATAATTTAATAATAATAAACGTGGTTAGATTAACCCGATTTTTAAAGGGAATATGAAATTGCATTTTAGAAACCAGGGTCTATTAGGAATTGAAATGAATTTTTATCAAATCATGTCTGATAGAAGTTGAAGTGGGAAAGAGTTGGAAAGTTTCAAAAACATGACCCGTTTGAAAATTGCCATTTCATAAGCCCCTAAATGATCAGGTATGGTTCAAGTTATTTTTCTCAAGTATATTACATATTTACAATAATTTCTTTTCTATATTTCATTCATTATCCCTTTGCGTAAAAGGATCTCACTCGGGGTTTATTTTTTTGTGTGGCGAATTGAAAAGAATAAGAAAGTGATTAAGGAAAAAGGCACTTCCCTTAAGGCCTTTAAAAGGGTTCCTTAACTTGCAAAATTGACCGTGCATAATATAGAGAATCATACACCCCCCCCCCCACACACCAACCCCCAAGTTGTACTGGGGGAGAGGGGGGTTAGAAGAAAGAATCGCACCATGCTCTACAAAGTGCTTTCCATCAAAATATAAGGAACCTCGTGTTCGAGGGGATAACCACATGCATGCCATTTTAGCACCCTTGGAGCGAAGGCACTCGGCGTTGCCCGTCAGACCCTAGGGACATTATTCCATAAAGAAGGGTTTTTAAGTTTTTGGCCGCCATTTCGAAAGATGGCAATAAATCGAACCCAAAAGACCATTCAGCCCGTCTATAGGTTAAAGGAAACCAGTGTACTAAATATTTGTGAAATCGGTTGAAACGCGCGGACTTTGTAGCATAGAGAAGTTTTTTACATTCCTGGGCGCCATTTTTTAAGATGGCGGCGGCGGATTGGGGGGAATCTTTCTTAGTACGCGCCTACTACTTATCGAGTAACGTTCCAGCAAATTTTCAGCCTTCTAGGGCAAGCGGTGCGGTTTGGGCTGGGAGTTGATTATTAGTCAGTCAGTCAGGACTTTGATTTATATAGATTGTTTAGGCGAAATTAACCCAAGGTAATTTTTGACTTCCAGGTCATTTTTGTTGCTTTTCTTGTTGCCATTTTGAAAGATGGAGGCTGTAGGCGTGGTCATTCAATTCAAAAGTTTCTTTGCTACACCTGTACCTGCTACTTAAGAGTACATTAATGTCCCTGCAAATTAACATTAGTGTTTAGCTTCGGGGTTTGAGACATAAATCAGCTCAGGTGAGTGGTGCGCCCCTCGAAATTGAGTTAGCGTCTCTTTAAGAGAATGTAAGGGGTTTGGGGGTGAGGGGGGCAAAAGAAAGACGTAAGACTTCCTCTAATTTTATATTTTTCCCGGAAATGACCCCGAAACGGAAGCGGACCTTAGAAAGCGGAAGTTAAAATCTGAACCCCCACCCCTATTCACCTGTCTACCTCTTTATACATCGTAATGTTAAAGAAAATGAACTGTACATTTATTAACCTAAGAATACAGAAACACCCCTTGGTGCTTTGAGTCAACCTTAAGGCGTGATGCGATACAAAAATATGGGCCTTATTAAAAGCCTAAGTTCGACATCATCAGAGACAATCAACCATAGAGGAATTCAATTATTATCATTTTGTACAAATCCTAAACCAAAAATTGTGGAGATTTCTTTATATGGTCACTTCAGAAATTTTGCAACTAAACCATTATTTATAATACATACTGCTATTTTTATCTTTCCACTGTTTAGTATATAAATTAGCTTTAATTCCATTGTGATCATACTTACCTGGCGTCGCTGCGGCCTTGATCTTTGAGGAGGCGGGCTGGGGCGAGACCCGATCATTGCACCCCGATCGAGTTGACCCTCACCACTATCACTAATCGTGATCAGTGGGGCGTACTATTTTTGGTAGCGGGGGTCGTGCGTTCGCGCTCACCCCCAACTCATGTGAATAGAAAATTAAACACTGTTACCTGTCCTGTACAACATATCTCTGTAGAAGTCTGTATAAATATGATGTTAATCGTTGTTAAGTCTAAATATTTTAACGTGGTGATAGTTCGTGTAACTGTAATTTAATGGTATTAACAAGGTTAACTCTGACTCTGTATTTACCCGTGCGCGTCTACAATTCTAATGTCTTTCGACATTTTGTTTGTTTGAAGAACCTATATTTTAAGCAGATGATCAAGCATTGAAAACATATTTGTGAATATAAGTCGACTAACGGCGTTCACTCTCGTGTCTGACATCCCTTAAAAACATGATAATCATCATTAGAGTCATCATACGTCAATAACAGATCACAATAAGTAAAACTGACATATTTGAAGTAACTCCAGACTATATCTGTTTCTGTTAAAAACGACCGCCATTTTGAGAGAGAAGCTCCTCCCCATTTTTCATGTCCCAATCACATTTCGTAATTAGTTTCTGATTGAGAAAAAAGTATAAGTATTTTCCACGGTTCGGTCCCTAAATACTTGTTGGCCATTCTGTTTCCGGAGTTACTTGTTCAAATCTTATATTTGTCCCGAATCCCGAGTAGTTGGGATAAGTTACTCGTCTTAAGGCGAGCGTGCATCTTCGGTTAATATCTTTTCACTTTCCGTGTAATGAGAAGGATTATTGGCATCGCTCGGCGTGTTCGCTTCAATGCTAACTTATTGGGGAAATGATGTTATAGGCTTTTGAAGCAGGTGGGAAAATATTTTTCGCCTTTTCCAAAGTTAGTATAAAACACGAATGCTGGCTTTCGGAGATTTTACTTTCATTTTGATACGTTTCATTTCGTACACACAAAAATGGGAACCTCCGCTGCTCTGGCCTGTTTCGCCTTCGTCTTGTTGGCCATGAATTTCGCCACGTATTTCGCCGAAATGACACCCGATGAAGATATGAAACGTTAGTGTAGTTCGTGTCTATCGAACTCTCTCGGATTTTATTGAAGCTGTAATTTTATTTATTAATAGCGACGTGTGAAAACAAAGCTTATCGAGAGACGGTATCTGTCTGTTTTAAGGAAAAGGGCTCAGCCTTGGTAAGTACAAACATATGTTTCCGTATATGGCTCGCTGAATTCAATGAGCTTGGAAGTGTCGGACCCCTCGGGAAATACATTAATACTATCTTCTACGTTTATTTATTTTCATTTTAAATTAAATAAGGCGAAAGAACTTTACTCACTCTGCGCTAAAAATGTTGGTATCAAAGGAGAATTTTCTTTTAAATTACTGTTCGATGTTTCTTGCGTCAAAGGAGGAGGGAAAATTTATATCCAGGTGAATTTTGAGAGGCGATTAGTTTGTGTTTATAAAAAACTATATGGATTTCACGTATTCGATATTCGTCGAGTCCCGAGCCGAATCCCCTGGTACTACGTCTTAGCCCGTGTCTGAATTGGGGCCACGCTAGGCAAATAGCGAATACGTGGCAACGAATTTAAACGAGTATCCCTAGATAACTCGCGCTTTTACATTTAAACACTAATTAAAATATATTTTTAATTGATTTTCCAGGTTAGTAATTGCATTGCGAAAGTGCTGACTGAACGGGTATGTTCATTAAATCTAATTAACTCGGTTTTAATTGACGTTAAAAATGCAAACTGTATTCGTAGGATATATCTATTGAAAAGTGGGAGAAAGAGATGCAACCCACTTTGGTAAGTCGAAGCACGCGCATTGATACACTGATCTATTAATGTTAAACATTACGTTTACATCAGGAATGCTGGAATCAAAAACGTAGTTCCAAGCGGAAATAACTTGGAATTGAAACTACAAATTAATGTATAATTTGAAATAAAGCGTAACGTAATTTAGTACATAGTAACTTGAGCTGTATTTTAAAGTCTATAGTTATTGAGGGCCTTTTACAGCTCGTTACCAATTTTCATGGAAAAGTTTACCATGCGAGCGCACGGAATATTTAGGCATCTATAGTCTTTGAGTAGCTTAGGAGATACCACATTCGTCATTTATTATATTGCCTTGCACGCCGCTAAGACCGCGTTTGTCGAAGTACATATTTGGGTCAGATTGCATTTGCAAACGAAGCAATTAAATCAAATGAGAAAATTACCATGGCTTCGTTTAGAAACTCCGCGAAATTCAAAGTATCAATTGCAATTAAGTTATTTGCTAATTAAGCCGTGTTTACTTGTCTATAGAAACCTTGTTCTTGTTGACTAAATATCTTTTTGCGAAAACCTCTAGGGACAGTTACACTTTTTCTTCTTGACCTTCAGTGTTTGGGGGTCTTTAACCCCGAGGATGATGGTGGGGCAAGGTGGGGGGGGAGGGGGACGTTCTAAGAAATTGGATTAGATGGCCGCGTGTTTGACAATTAAAAGTTACGAAAAGGTTTTTCGAGGAAATTTGTTGGTCCCAACTTAACTTATCTCCGGAGTTGAAATCCGGGCGCGTTCCCGCAAATTCCAGGCGTGAGACTTTAAGTTAACTGCCTCGCTCCTGCGACACCCCCCTCTTCCCCCTTCCCCCCAAGAGGTGCCGGACACGCGCGTTTCTTAAAGAAACAATCAACTCTTCTCTTGTTCTCGGTGCTTTGGATAATTTAAAGGGACAATGAAATATAAAAACAAGTCATTTTTTTAAATTTATTAAGGGTAAATAAAATGCGCGTAAAAAACTCATTAAAACTTTCTCGATAATTTCAAAGTCGAGATTTTATCTCGCTAAGATGAAAATTTCTTAAAAAAAAAAAAGGAATTTTTGCCTGGCCAATCAGGGCAGGGCCCGATAAAAATGGCGTCGATCCGGTCAAGAATGAGTCCCCTTCAACACCAGTTTAACTTAATTTCGCCGTTATTATTGGAATTCATTAATAAAATATGGCTATATCTGCCTTGACCATTTTTAACTCTTTTATAAAGGTAACAAGATGGCCCCGGCCATAACACAGTTTTGCTCGGTCAAATTGGTCACACCAAAAACTGGGGAAAGGCGCCCAGCCGCAAGAGGAGGGAACGATAGATTTCCAGCCCTAAAGAGTGCTAAACTAAAAACAACGTTTATCAAGTTTTATACCGCTACTCACTAAGCCTTGGTTTGCTTAAAATTCAAACTCTGTTGAAAAAAATAAATTTGAACTTTTACTTTTTATAAAAATACTAACATTTCCCATATAGATAAATACAATTTGAACCAACTTTGAGGCGATTATTTTTGACGAATAGTGTCCGAGCCCTCGCGGTGGTAGCGCATTAGCGAAATAAGACCAAGAAGCCGAGAGTTAAGTCATCGTGGCGCAGGGGGGGGGCGGGAGGGGGGCGTTTAAGGGAAGGAGGCGGAATTACGTAATTATAATCCCTTAAGGTTAATATTGGCTTGGCGCGGGGTGGGGGCGTAGCGGGTGGGGGGCGCCTTCACTTTTCGACTCAATTAATCGGTCTCTAGACTAAAATCTCCCTTAACCTCGGCCGCCGGTCCTATAAATTGGACTTTCTCTCTAATCCGACTGAAAGGTAAGTCCTCTCCAAGGTACGATCATGGCGTACTATCTCCATTTTAAGAGATCAGCTTTGCTCTTAAGTTCTTAACCCATTTGCGAGCTTTAAACGTCGTCGCACTTCCGAATTCGGGATCAACTTCTAAACCCTGCCATGTATGATTTCAAATTATTGCAATAGTTTGGCTTACAACAATACCTTGAATACGTGGAAAAGTCAGGGAATTTCGTATTGGGTGTCAGGGTAATTTAAAAATGGAAATTTTGCAACTCAAACCATTATTTGTAATACATACTGCTATTTTTGTCTCTCCACTGTTTAGTATATAAATTGAAGTTAATTTCGATTTAATCATACTTACCTGGCGTCGCTGCGGCCTTGATCTTTGAGGAGGCGGGCTGGGGCGAGACCCGATCATTGCACCCCGGTCGAGTTGACCCTCACCACTATCACTAATCGTGATCAGTGGGGCGTACTATTTTTGGTAGCGGGGGTCGTGCGTTCGCGCTCACCCCCTACTTACTTCAATAAATACAAAATTAAACTCTGTTACCTGTACCCCATATCTCTGTAGAAGTCTGAATAAATATGATGTTAATCATTGTTAAATTCAAATACTTTAATGTATTCATATTTCTTGTAATTGCAATGTAATGGTTTTATCCACGTTAACTTTGACTGTGTATTTGCCCGTATTCTAATACTTTTCGACATTTCGTTTGTTTGAAGAACAGATGATCAAGCATTGAAGAAATATTTGTTAATTTAAGTCGAAATTAACGGCGTTCACTCTCGTGTCTGACATCCCTTCAAAACATGATAATCATCATTAGAGTCATCATACGTCAATAATAGATCACAATAAGTAAAACAGAGTTAACAGATATATTGAAGTAACGCCAGAATATATTTGCTATATTGTTAATAAAGACCGCCATCTTGAGAGAGAGGGTCATCACAGAAGCGCCTCCCATTTTTCATGTCCCAATCATATTTCGTAATTAGTTACCGATTGAGAAATAAATATTATCCATGGTTCGGTCCCGAAGTACTTGTGTTTCTGATCATATATTTGAGCCGAATCACGAGTAGTTGGGATTGGAAACTCGTCCTAAGGCAAGCGTACATCTTCGGAGATCTCCTTTTCCTCCCTTTCACCGAGAATTATTGGCATCGCTGTCCCGTATTTCCCAGAATATATTCGGGTTAAAATTCGATGTAGACTTATTAGGGAAATCTTGTTATAGACGTTCGAAACAGGTGGGAAAATATTTTTCGCAATTTCCAAAGTGGGTATAAAACGCGATTCGTCTATAAGGCGAGCGTACATCTTTGGAGATAGCCCTGTTCCTTTTTACAATATGCCAAGAAGGTTTTTTGGCATACTTGTCTCCTATTATCCAGACAAAATAGGCGTCTTCTCTTCGATGCTAACTTATGGGGGAAATTTTGTTACAGACTTTTGAAGCAGGTGGGAAAATATTGTACGACATTTCCAAAGTTGGTATAAAACGCGATTGCTGGCGTTTTTACTTTGAATTTAAAGATACGTTTCATATCGTACACAAAAATGGAAACCCACGCTGCTCTCGCCAGTTTCGCCTTCTTATTATTGTTGGCCATGAATTTCGCCACGAATTTCGCCGAAGAGAAACAGACGTTCAGTGATGAGGACTTGAAACGTAATTGTAGTTCGTATTTATTGAACTCTCCCGGATTACATAAAAGCTGTAATTTTGTTTATTGATAGCGTTTTGTAAAAACAAATGTATTGAGGCGATGGATTCTTGCACTAAGGAAAAGGCTACACCCTTGGTAAATACAAATAAATCTATTTTTTTTTCGCTTCAATAATATAATACGTATTGAATGACAATTAAGGAAGATACAATGTTTCTTAAAGCCTACACTTGATTTTTTATTTTCATTTTAAAATAGATGAAAGAACTTTTCTCAGTTTGCTACGCTAAAGTTGGTCTCAAAGGAGACTTTTCTATGAAATTACTGTTCGAAGTTTCCTGCGTCAAAGGAGGAGGGAAAACATATACACAGGTGATTTCGAAAAGGCGATTTAGTTTGTTTATAAAAAACAATGGATTCCACGTATTCGATATTCGTCAAGTCCCGAGCCGAATCCCCTGGTACGTCGTAGTCCGTGTCTGAATTGGAGCCACAATTAGGGGAAGGCCCGGTACTCGGCAAGTAGCGAATGCGAGGCAAAGAATTTAAACGACCATCCGTGGATTATCGCAACATCTAACTCGCGCTTTTTCATTTAAACACTAATTGAAATTTATTTAATTTTATTGGTGGCACCAGCATGAGAATTGCGTTGTGAAAGAACAGTCTAAGCGGGTATGTTTTAATCTGTCCGTCATTAAATCTAATTGACTCCGTTTTAATTAACGTTAAAAATGCAAACGGTATTCCTATAGAAAATATCCAATGGAATGTGGATGAAAGAGACCCAACCCGTGCATGTAAGTCGAAGCATACGCGCATTGATACACCTGATCACGATGAAAGTAGTTGTTTTAACATCAAACAATTAATTATATTTATTTCTTGGTTTCATCAGGATTGTTTGGATGAAAAACTGACTCCAAAGCCGAAATAACTTGAAATTACAAATTAATGTGCAATTTGAAATAAAGCGTAACGTAATTTAATACATATTAACTGGAACTGTATTTCAAAAAATCTACAGGGTGTTTGTGAAAAGTCCATCAATAATGAAAGGGCGTATTTATTGGGCCATTTTGAGTCGAAAATGTTCTATGACATTTAGCCGTCCGAGCCACGGTTTTCGAGTTATGATTTGAATATTTTAGGGATGACCCCTTCATTAAATTAGCGCTGTCTTTCAATTTCTAAATTAAATTTAAGGGGTCATCCGTAAATTACTCCAATCATAACTTGAAAACAGTGGCCCGGACGGAAAAATGTCATAGAACATTTTCGACTCAAAATGGCCCAATAAATACGCCCTTTCATTATTGATGGACCTTTCACAAACACCCTGTATAGTTGTTGAGGGCCTTGTTCAGCTCGTAACCAATTTTTCTTTGCAAAGTATACCACCACTCACGGAATCTATAGTCTTTGAGCAGCTTAGGAGATACCACATTCGCCATTTAAAACTACCTTTTGACCGGAATTACATTGGTTTCTAACCGCTTTTGTCAAAGTATATATTTAGGTCAGAAAATTGCGGTCTGCACTTGCGAAAGGGGCAATTAAATCAAATGGTAATACTGCCATGGCTTCGCTTAGAAACGCCGTGAAAATTGTAATTAATTTACTATAGTCTGTCAAACGAAAGAAGAGCCCTGAGAAATTTGTCCAAATTGGTGTCGCCACCATCGACCCCATAGTACTTTATCAACTTGTTTTGCTTTGTCAATAGTCATCTGAAATATAGTCTGCTATAAACAGATAGGCTTAATCTTTTACTTTAACTTATTTCATTAAAATATATTGCAATGCTAGTTCAACAAAGACAAGTTGGGAAAACCAAAATATTACCTCTCCGAGTCAAGACGACTACTTACAAACTTATTTACCCAGATATGGAAATGTTTCTTAAGTTAAAATTTATGAAATATTAAAGCAGTATACAAAGCATAGCAAATTTACTGTAAATCAGACGACATTTTACATCCAATAATGATATACTTGTACACATTAAAATCATCCGATGGGGGAAAAACGGGAAATGAAGAGATAAAACTTTGGAGGGATATTACCTTTACGTGTTTGTAAAGGCCCAATTTTCTACTCCTCAACTGTATGCCCTCTATGTTCAAAGCCATATTCACAACAGGGTTGGCATGTAAACACTATCCTCTCGTTTCACCTCAACGATTTTCTTAGTTTAACAACATGACTGTTAACGTTACATAACACCAAAGCTTATTTGTGGCTACACACACTGAAAGTAAATGCGTACCATAAAAAACATGAAAACACGAAGCTATTATCCGATTACGATCAGACCTTTCTCTGATCTGGGCTGCGTTCAGCAGAGCTCACCAAAAAAGACAGCGGATTTTGGAAATGTTTGCCGGTGAGCTCTGTCGTCATAGCTTTTCTCCGGTCATCGGCGTTTTATAAATGACGCTAGCGCAATAAAGCGTGCAAGGTACCAAGGCTTAACAAAAATTGTAGGATAACATATTTATAGAGATAGATAACAACTTTTATAATTAAAATTAGAAAATAACATATCTCTTAAAATTCTCGCGTGATCAACTGGTTTCACGCCAATTAAATAGCTATAGTCCCATAAAGCTATTTGTATTAATTCCTCCATGGTTTTTTCGCCAAGCTGAGAACTTTTACGCGTTTTACGTCACGTTATCCAAGAAGCCGACCATTTTCTTTGAAGACCGCGCTAGCTCAGCGCTAAGCACCGTGACGTCAAAATTCAAAAGCAAAATCCCGTTATGTAGGACACTGCTAGCAGCGCTGGGCTCTGCTGAACGCGGCCCAGATTTCCACCATGATTATAAAATCTAAGCCTAATTATTTAAAAGTGTATTTAACTTTCGGCTCACTCTGAACCGTTAATGTCTCTGCATACAGAAACGAAAATCAAACCCAAACGTTTACTTTTTGGTTCACTAGGCCTATTGACAAATAAAAGTTCATTTGACCAACATAGCAGCGTTGTGCTTGTATTCACTGTGACTTTAGAAAGGATTATGCTATAAAAGGATGTAGTATAGCTTAAGTAATATATAAACATCCATTTTAAATAATAATATTAAACAAAATCTTTGGAATATCAAAATGAAACGGAGCTTTAAAGCTACAAAAGTACTAAATGCATCATAATTACGAAAAATATTTCCACATATTCATTTTATATTATGGAAAACGGGAATATTAAGGTTCTGAAGGATTTCTTTACACATCAAAACAAAACGAACTTCTAACGCAGCGCACTAGTGTTACAACGGACGGACACATATAGACAAACACATAGACTGCTGTTTTACCCTTTCCGTATTAATTTTGAGTTGAGAGACATGATTATCTTAAATATTAAAATAAATATAATTAATATTAAATATTTTCTTCGATAGTTGTTCGCCTTATTGAGCGTTACATCGTTTTGAAAAAGAACAATTAAACATTCTTGAGAGACTTGACTAATATTGGCGTTTGAAATGAAGCATACGCCGGTTGCTTCGCCTTCATCAAATAGGTAGTATATAAGGGTGTCGAATCGCAGCTATGGATAAGAACAGCGCAATTGCGTGAACCTTTGGTGGAAGCCCCACCATTGGGAGGCCGGACGTTTCTCGTAACCCTGGCCGATCGCCGCGTATGTCTTAACCTTAAGGAGTAGAAGCCAGGTGTACAGACTGGTGTCCATGTGGGATGGACAAAAACAAAGACCAGAAGATGGTGGTGTTAGAAGCCAGGTGTACAGACTGGTGTCCATGTGGGATGGACAAAAACAAAGACCAGAAGATGGTGGTGTTAGAAGCCAGGTGTACAGACTGGTGTCCATGTGGGATGGACAAAAACAAAGACCAGAAGATGGTGGTGTTAGATGCCAGGTGTACAAACTGGTGTCCATGTGGGATGGACAAAAACAAAGACCAGAAAATGATGGTGATAGAAGCCAGTAAGTACAGACTGGTGTCTATGTGGATTGGACAAAGACCACAAAATGGTGGTGTTTGAAGCCAATAAGTACAGATTGGTATTCATGTAGAATACACAATTGACTAGTCAGATGAAGTAATAGTGGCCAGTTGATTTGTGGATAGATTCAAGTTTTGAAATTTCCGGGAACTGTGAATACGGTCCGGAAATAGCGAACACATTTGCTTCAATTCGGAAACTGCGAACACGGTCCCCTGGGGTGTAAGTCAATAACAACAGACAGACACACACACACACACACCCACACACAAACACACACACACACACAGACACGTCGAAATTAGAACCTCTCCGTGACATACGTCACTCGGAGAGGTAATAAAACTGGTGTCTTGTCGTTAATTTTGTTTTATATTCTTTAATACTCGATGATCGTAAAAAATCATGAAACATAAACATATTAAATATATATTGCAAAATGTATTGGTTCTATTGCGATTAAGCGTATGTGTTTATAGCAGACTATATTACAGACGACTATTGACAAAGCAAAACAAGTTGATAAAGTACTATGGGGTCGATGGTGGCGACACCAATTTGGACAAATTTCTCAGGGCTCTTCTTTCGTTTGACAGACTATAATTAAGACGAATTTAATTGGGTTTAAATTTTACACCAAACTTTAGATGTTAAGTTCGTATTAGTTGTAACGAATTTTGAGTTTTTGACCGCTTTTTCTTCTTGACCTTCGAGCGGGGGGGGGGGAGGTTAACCTCGAGGGGGGGAGGGGCGTAGTCCTAAGAATATGGACTAAGTACTGATGGGGTTTACAACATTCTGATGTTTGTGTGAGTAAAAGTGGAAAACATTGTCAGGGAAAACTCAAGGAATTTTATACTGGCCGGGTAATTGTCTTGTACAGCAGCTCTAGCATGAAGCTCATGGTACTGGTCATTTTTAGCTATACCACAATTGACGTTTCTTCCAACAAATTAAAGCGAAAATTAAATTTAATCAGGGAAAATTACTTTAGACGCTTAGGGTCGGAAACCTATTTAAAATTTTGAAATGAAAAATCTGATAGGGTCCGTAAGTAGTAGACTAAATGAAGGCGAGGACCCAGGGAACCCATTTGGAATTTGTCACAGCATGGAGAATAAACTAGGTTATCTTTTTGGAGAACTTGTAATTCGTATATTTAAGGTAAGGGCCTAGACGAGAGCGGGCGCGACATCTTCGGACGGATGGGAGTTAGCGGGCGTGTCATGCTAATTCCATTAGCAGTTCGCCCACTTCGCTAGTAATTACTAAAGCCTCCTCGGAACGGGGGTCTTACCCTATTCTTGCGTTCTCGTTCGTTTTTCTTTTAAAATAGACTGATGCGGCGCGTTAGCTCGGAGGTTGCGAGTGCGGACATCTCGTCTCTGACTTGGGATTAACCAAGAAAATAGCGCGGAGGACCAAATTTAGATCTCTACAATGTTAGCGCTTCTATACGACCGGAAGTAAATCAAGGCGGAAGTAATCAAAGTGAGGAGTAACACGGGGAGGGTCGACATACCCATAGCCGACTCAATCATGCCTAGCTGTCGCGTGATCGAGTGAGCTACGCTGTAGCAGACGATATATGAAAAGCCATTTCGAATCAGAACCGGAAATAAGAAAAATATTCTTATAGGACATGTGTCCAGTGACGCCCCCTTTGACTGGAAAAACTATACAGGACATTGTCCACTGGAGTGTGCAAAAATACTGTCGCATCTTCATAGTCAAACCATTAAAACTACGGAAAATGTATTGGTCAAAATGTCCAGTGTCCTGTGTTTATTTCCGGCCCTGCAGGCGACTCGTTTTAAGTCGTCTGCTCTGGCGTCTGAACAGGGAAATGAACTTCAAGTTCAACGAGGTGAGCGATGGTAACCTAAGATTTTACCATAGTCTGACCAAGGCCTAGAAATACAATCAGTGGGAAAATCAAATGATGGAAATACCGAATTTAAAATCAATTAACAAAGGTAGGATAACTTTGCGTTTATTGACTTTTTATTTGGGGGCCAAATGAAACGAAGCGAGCGGGTTTGGGGGTCCATCGTCTATCGCCGCGTAATGAGGGGATTCGTCGTGGGGTTGTTGCCCCGCTTGCGCAAAGTAATTGCATTTCTTGCGCCATTTTCATTAGCGGCGAAGATTCGAACATCCTCAGTTTATTATAAACCGCGAGGCCAATCCCCCTTTTATCCCCCCCCCCACCACAACACTCCACGTCATTCTATGCCAAATTACGCTGTCTTTAAATCTACAATACAATATACTATTATTATTTTTAAGATGGTATTAAACGCAATAATTCCCTTAATTTAAAACTTAAGACAAATTGAGCTATCTCGGTTGTGAAGTCAGTGCCTAGGTCACGGGCTTAGTTTTTCAGTTGGCAACCATGCTTCGTACCGCTTTGGTTCTATGGGTAATTAGTATGGGTGACGTGTCACACTAAAGCTTCCTATTCTCTACAAAAGTATTCTAAAGAGGACAATAAACTTATGGGGACATATATAAAATTCTATAGTAGCATTTATTTATATTATTGCAAATTCAAAGTAGTTCATTTGTTTTTGAATGTCCTTAATTATACATGTAAGATAAACAGTTTTAAAAAAACCTTTAGTTCGCATGAGCGTGTTTATAGATTAGGTATCGTTGACCGCATTAGCCGTTTTCAAAAGTGGGCGTGGTTTAAGTATACATGCTCACGAGATTTATCGATACGCAACAAATAAGCAAAGGCTTAACGCGTTTATAGGTCTATATAGGCCTACCTTATCAGTTTTCATTGATCACTGATGTCCGATTGGGGCGAGTCTAGGCTCTTATTTAGTGTCAAGTCAGATACGTTTAGTTCTTAGTTGGCTCCTTAAAGACTCGCCGGACAAATAAGCTTTTAAAAAAATTCAACTTATTCTTGAACAAATACCGATTACTTACCTCTCTCTACTCTCTCTCTCTCTCTCTCTCTCTCTCTCTCTCTCTCTCTCTCTCTCTCTCTCTCTCTCTCTCTCTCTCTCTCTCTCTCTCTCAACTTTCCAATAATTCAAAGATAAATAAGTAAATGGTGACGCGCTATTTTTTATACCCGCCGATTTTGGTACAACTCAATTAACGACTATTCGATTACCCCGATTTTTAAAGGGAATATGAAACTGAAATTATTCACTTTCGTTAAATCTGTTTGAGTTCACTTTAATTCGGAAATAAGCGGTACAGTATTAAATCTACTGTTAGGTGTAAATCTACCGTATCTCCAAGTTGAAGTGAGAGGAGGGTAGTGTAGAGGTTTCACTCGTGTTTTTGCTGAGCGACAAATGGGGGCGCAGTGAGCGTTCGGGCTCACCCCTTACATACTTCAATAAATATAAAATTAAACTCTGTTACCTGAACCCCATATCTCTGTAGAAGTCTGAATAAATATGATGTTAATCGTTTTTAAATCCAAATATTTTAATGTGGTTATATTTCTTGTAATTTGCTATTTAATGGTTTTAACAAGGAAAAGTCTGAATCTGTATTTACCGTCTGCTACAATTCTAATGTCTTTCGACAATTTTGTCTGTTTGAAGAACGAATGTTTTAAGCAGATGATCAAGCATTGAAAACATATTTAGTCGACTAACGTTACTTTAAGCATGGTAATCATCATTAGAATCATACGTCAATAATAGATTACAATAAGTAAACCGGACACATTGAAGTATCGCCAGACTATATTTGTTATTGGCATTGCTGTCTCGTATTTCCCAGACGAAATCGGCGTGTTCGTTTCGATGCTAACTTATGGGGGGAAATCGTGTTATAGACTTTTGAAGCAGGTGGGAAAATATTTTTCGCCATTTCCAAAGTTGTTATAAACGGGACTAGGCCTACTGGCTTTTGGAGATTTTACTTTGAATTTAAAGATACGTTTCATATCGTATACACAAAATGGGAACCTCCGCTGCTCTCGCCTGTTTTACCTTCGCATTGTTGGCCATGAATTTCGCCACGTACTTCGCCGAAGAGGAAATGACACACGCTGAAGTATTGAAAAGTAAGTGTAGGCCTATATTTCGTATTTATTGAACTCTCCCGGGTTACATAAAAGCTGTAATTTTTGTTTATTAATAGGTTTGTGTGGAAACAAAGCTTATCGAGAGGGGTTTGATTTCTGCTTTAAGGAAAAGGCCTCACCCTTGGTAAATACACGCATACGTTTAGTTTCTAAAAATCAAGGTGATAGCGCGGTGGAAAGATGCCGATATGGTTGAAGATATGATTTCTGAGAAGTAACGCTGGGTTTTGTAAAGGAGTCCCGGCTTGACCATTGAGAAATAAACTCTGGTCCATTTTTATTACCAGTCCAGTACGCGGAAGGTACCGAGGGCTCCGACATTTACACCAAAACCGGTCGTACGCTCCCTTCAACGAGTCAATGGCGTTGGCTTCTCTGGAAGTGTCGGACCCCTCGGAAGATACATTAATTGTTTCTTCGACACTTGATTTTGCCATTTTAAAACAGATGAAAGAACTCTTCTCATTCTGCGCTAAAGATGTCGGTCTTATCGGAGAGTTTTCTCTTAAATCACTGTTCGAAGTTTCCTGCGTCAAAGGAGGAGCGAAAATTTATATCCAGGTGATTTCGAAAAGTCGCTTTAGTTGTTGGGAAAACTCTGAATTCCACGTATTCGTTATTCGACGAGTGCCAAACCGAATCCCCTGGTACGTCTTAGCCCGTATCTAAAATGGGCGAAGAGTCGGTACTCGGCAAATAGCGAATGCGTGGCAACGAATATAAACGAATATCCGTAGATAATCCCATATGCTCTAAAACACTAATTAAAATTTATTTAATTTAATTGATGGCTCTAGTTTTACGACAATGTTGCTAAAGAACAGTCTAAGCGGGTATGTTTTAATCTGTCCGTCATTAAATCTAATTAAGTCCGTTTTAATTGACGTTAAAATGCAAACCGTATTCGTAGAAATTGACCGTTGAAGAGTACAATAAAGGAGCGCAACCTTTTTTGGTAAGTAGAAGCTTGCGCGCATTGATACACCTGATCCAAATGAAAGTAGTTCTCAGAACATTTATTATATATTTTTTTACGTTTCATCAGAATTGTGTACTTGATAAACTTCTTCCAAAGTCGAAATAACTTTGAATTGAAATTACAAATTAATGTACAATTAGAAATAAAGTGCAACGTAATAGTACGTATTAACTATACTGGAACTGTATTTTAAAATCTATAGTTATTGAGGGGATTTTCCAGACCAACTTTTTCAGGAAATATTTATTATTTTGAGAGGTATAGTTATCTCGTGTATCTAGCCTTGAAGGTAATGTCTAGCAGGACGAATTAGCCTTAAGGCCTGAGGCCAGTGAGCGCGGCATTGGCCTAGTTAGTTCACCTATACCATACATGGCTCTCTTGCACACAAACAAAAGAATAGGTATATCATTAGGGGCAAAAAGAAAAAAAAAACGAACCTCGGCAATTTTTCAATATTGCAAACAGTATATACACGTGCCACCAATTTGCTGCAATCGGAGTTTTCCCGGACTCAACGTAAAAATAATCATAACACCTACCTTTATTCTTAGTGATATTTCCGCCTGAAATATAATAATAGTGCAGAATGGTTTGGCTATTTTAATGTTGGGTAGAATGATCCTTCTAAAATATAGTAGTTTCTTACTACTATTATGAAAATGTATGTACAATAAATCAATGCATGTTACATAACTACTGATATGAAATTAAGAAACATGAATTAATTATTCTTCATAAATATTTAGGTGGAAATCTAAAGTGCAGGAGAAAAACTTCTACAGTATAGGAGGAAACCTTCTGCAGTGTAGGAGGAAACCTTCTGCAGTGTAGGAGGAAAACTTCTACAGTGTAGGAGGAAACCTGCCGTAAAGGAGGAAACTCTGCCTTATAGGAGGAGACTTTCTACAGTATAGGAGGAAACGTTCTACAGTATAAGAGAAAACCTTCTACAGTATAAGAGAAAACCTTCTACAGTATAAGAGAAAACCTTCTACAGTATAAGAGAAAACCTTCTACAGTATAAGAGAAAACCTTCTACAGTATAAGAGAAAACCTTCTACAGTATAAGAGAAAACCTTCTACAGTATGGAATAAAACCTTCTACAGTAGGCGGAAACTTTCTACAGTATAAGAGAAAACCTTCTACAGTATGGAACAAAACCTTCTACAGTAGGAGGAAACTTTCTACGGTATAGGAGGAAACCTACGGTATAGGAGGAAACCTACGGTATAGGAGGAAACTTTCTACGGTATAGGAGGAAACCTTCTACGGTATAGGAGGAGATCTTCTACGGTATAGGAGGAGATCTTCTACGGTATAGGAGGAAACCTACGGTATAGGAGAAACCCCTTCTATAATATAGCAGGAAACCTAGAGTATAGAAGAAAATTTTCCATATAAGAGGGAGAAACTAGCTCACCCTTTCCTCGAATACCTATTCCACCCTGTGTACTGTCCTGGTTCCTGATAGTCTCGTAGAAATTTGAAGATGATGAGTCGGTATATTTTGGGTTGAAAGAGAGGAGAGAGAGAGAGAGAGTACTTATGCTCTAGTCATCCTTGCTTTGAAAATTGTTTAAATTGTATATGCCGGGGGGAGGGGGTGGGGGCGGAAGAAAGCTTTTCCTTATTTGGGGGGGGGATCTTGCTAGCACGTGGGCATCTGCCGGAAAAAGAGCTAGTAGGAGCAAGAGTCATTAGGGGTTTGATAGAGGAAGGTGGTGCACGAGGTGAGTCACGAGGAGGCTCACGACGACACGCGTGATTCGGGACCCAGGGGGGGGGGACACACAAGGAAGAGGGAGTGATGTAGGTACTTTGGTTTGGTTTTCGACGCGTTTTATCCTACTGTTGTAGGAAAGGATCACGAGCGAGAAACAAGGAGGGGAATCTGATGTTTCCCTTCTAAACTACAGGATAAGGATAACACGTGGTGTGGTGGCACGCAACTTCCGCTTGCTTTTTACAAACAATTACGCCTTACCTATAACCCCATGTATGTACTCTGATTATGTATATACGAGTTCTAGGTTAGGCCTACACTGTTAAATTTTGTGTTTGCCCGGAATATAAGAAATTCACGGAGTAATTGATAGTAGGTACGGGGGTGTCCTTTGAGTATGCCATAGTTCCATTTCACCCTTTTCCAACGATGCTAAATACTTGGCGTTACGACAATCAGGGGCCGAGTAATTAAGCAAAATAAAGAAAGATCTATGCTCAAATCTTCATCTTTAAAATTCCCTACGAGTAATTGGGACTGAGATAATACAAGGTTCGAAACGGAGCAGGACAATTTGGTCTCGCCGAATTGGTCTCGCCATTTTGGTCTCGCCGATTTGGTCGCGGGATTAATTGGTCTCACCGATTTGGTCTCGGTACTATTTGGTCTCGGGACTATTTGGTATCGTGATTATTTGGTCTCGGGACTATTTGGTATCGTGATTATTTGGTCTCGGGACTATTTGGTATCGTGATTATTTGGTCTCGGAACTATTTGGTATCGTGATTATTTGGTCTCGGGACTATTTGGTATCGTGATTATTTGGTCTCGGGACTATTTGGTATCGTGATTATTTGGTCTCGGGACTATTTGGTATCGTGATTATTAGGTCTCGGGACTATTTGGTATCGTGATTATTTGGTCTCGGGACTATTTGGTATCGTGATTATTTGGTCTCGGGACTATTTGGTATCGTGATTATTTGGTCTCGGAACTATTTGGTATCGTGATTATTTGGTCTCGGGACTATTTGGTATCGTGATTATTTGGTCTCGGGACTATTTGGTATCGTGATTATTTGGTCTCGGGACTATTTGGTATCGTGATTATTTGGTCTCGGAACTATTTGGTATCGTGATTATTTGGTCTCGGGACTATTTGGTATCGTGATTATTTGGTCTCGGGACTATTTGGTATCGTGATTATTTGGTCTCGGGACTATTTGGTATCGTGATTATTAGGTCTCGGGACTATTTGGTATCGTGATTATTAGGTCTCGGGACTATTTGGTATCGTGATTATTTGGTCTCGGGACTATTTGGTATCGTGATTATTTGGTTACCTAATTAACTGCCTCCTTTTCCAAAGCAATGGTCCCAATAATTCGTTGCCACCTTTTCCAAAATATTCTCCTATTAATTAGCTGCCACCTTTTCCAAAATAATCTGCTATTAATTAGCTGCCACCTTTTCCAAAATAATCTGCTATTAATTAGCTGCCACCTTTTCCAAAACATTCTCCTACTAATTAGCTGCCACCTTTTCCAAAATATTCTCCAATTAATTAGCTGCCACCTTTTCCAAAATATTCTCCAATTAGCTGCCACCTTTTCCAAAATATTCTCCTAATAGTTAGCTGCCACCTTTCCCAAAATATTCTCCAATTAATTAGCTGCCACATTTTCCTAAATATTCTCCTATTAATTAGCTGCCACCTTTTCCAAAATATTCTGCTATTAATTAGCTGCCACCTTTTCCAAAACATTCTCCTACTAATTAGCTAAGACCTTTTCCAAAACATTCTCCTACTAATTCGCTGCCACCTTTTCCAAAACATTCTCCTAATAGTTAGCTGCCACCTTTTCCAAAATATTCTCCAATTAATTAGCTGCCACCTTTTCCAAAATATTCTCCTAATAGTTAGCTGCCACCTTTCCCAAAATATTCTCCAATTAATTGGCTGCCACCTTTTCCAAAACATTCTCCTACTAATAAGCTACCACCTTTTCCAAAACATTCTCCTACTAATTAGCTGCCACCTTTTCCAAAATATTCTCCTAATAGTTAGCTGCCACCTTTTCCAAAATATTCTCCAATTAATTAGCTGCCACCTTTCCAAAATATTCTCCTAATAGTTAGCTGCCACCTTTTCCAAAATATTCTCCAATTAATTAGCTGCCACATTTTCCTAAATATTCTCCTATTAATTAGCTGCCACCTTTTCCAAAATATTCTGCTATTAATTAGCTGCCACCTTTTCCAAAACATTCTCCTACTAATTAGCTAAGACCTTTTCCAAAACATTCTCCTACTAATTAGCTAAGACCTTTTCCAAAACATTCTCCTACTAATTAGCTGCCACCTTTTCCAAAACATTCTCCTACTAATTAGCTGCCACCTTTTCCAAAATATTCTCCAATTAATTAGCTGCCACCTTTTCCAAAATATTCTCCAATTAATTAGCTGCCACCTTTTCCAAATTATTCTCCTAATAGTTAGCTGCCACCTTTCCCAAAATATTCTCCAATTAATTGGCTGCCACCTTTTCCAAAACATTCTCCTACTAATAAGCTACCACCTTTTCCAAAACATTTTCCTACTAATTAGCTGCCACCTTTTCCAAAATATTCTCCTAATAGTTAGCTGCCACCTTTTCCAAAATATTCTCCAATTAATTAGCTGCCACCTTTTCCTAAATATTCTCCTATTAATTAGCTGCCACCTTTTCCTAAATATTCTCCTATTAATTAGCTGCCACCTTTTCCAAAACATTCTCCTACTAATTAGCTACCACCTTTTCCAAAATATTCTCCTAATAGTTAGCTGCCACCTTTTCCAAAATATTCTCCTAATAGTTAGCTGCCACCTTTCCCAAAATATTCTCCAATTAATTGGCTGCCACCTTTTTCAAAACATTCTCCTACTAATAAGCTACCACCTTTTCCAAAACATTCTCCTACTAATTAGCTGCCACCTTTTCCAAAATATTCTCCTAATAGTTAGCTGCCACCTTTTCCAAAATATTCTCCAATTAATTAGCTGCCACCTTTTCCTAAATATTCTCCTATTAATTAGCTGCCACCTTTTCCTAAATATTCTCCTATTAATTAGCTGCCACCTTTTCCAAAACATTCTCCTACTAATTAGCTACCACCTTTTCCAAAACATTCTCCTACTAATTAGCTACCACCTTTTCCAAAACATTCTCCTACTAATTAGCTGCCACCTTTTCCAAAATATTCTTCTAATAGTTAGCTGCCACCTTTTCCAAAAAATTCTCCAATTAATTAGCTGCCACCTATTCCAAAAAATTTTCCAATTAATTAGCTGCCACCTTTTCCAAAATATTCTCCTATTAATTATCTGACACCTTTTCCAAAATATTTCAATTATTGCTAATAAATTGTTCGTGGTAAGAGGCGGGTTTTAATACTCATATAAATAAAATTCTTACCCCCAAACAATGTTGGGTTGGGTTAGGTCCCGAGACCCATTTGTCCCGAGACCCAATTGTCCCGAGACCCAATTGTCCCGAGACCCAATTGTCCCGAGACCCATTTGTCCCGAGACCCATTTGTCCCGAGACCCAATTGTCCCGAGACCCAATTTGACCCGAGACCCATTTGTCCCCATGACCCAATTGTCCCGAGACCCATTTGTCCCGAGACCCATTTGTCCCGAGACCCATTTGTCCCGAGACCCAATTGTCCCGAGACCAAAACGGCGAGACCAAAACGGTGAGACCAAATCGGCGAGACCATAACGGCGAGACCAAATTGTCGCGTACCGGGTTCGAAAGAAATAGCAATCGTGTTCAAAGTTCTCCATAGGATTAACATAGGCCTTATTTCTCTAAGAAATTTATTATCTTCCAAGTGGCTCAAAGAGTATATAAAGTAACGCATTATCTTTAAGTTTCTTTATATTTTGAAGACTTAGTAAGTTCTTCCACCCACTAAATTTAATTTAAGACCTAGAAAGTAAACTACGAGTCGATTAAAGATAAATGTTTTAATTATTGATTAAGAAAATGGTCGCTTTACGCCAGTCACGTGGTATGATTTTATTGAATAATATTATAAAATCTATAAAACTCTCAAGGTGAAAACTGGCGCCGCCTTGGGCGAATTACGCTTATATATATCCGTACGCGTCACCTCTCAAGTAGATCACCCCCCCTCCCCACTAGGAATGGGGGGGGGGGGTGTTTGGATGAAGGGTACTATATTTGATCGTCTTAGTCAGCATGGAGAGATTCGGCAGACGACAAAAGAAAGCCACTCTCGTACCCCTGGAGCCGGAGGAGCCCAGACTCAACTCGTGTATTCATCTTCCCGGCATAGCGTGGCCCACTTATGACGTCAACTACAGTTAGAGATAGTCGGGCGGGGGATGGGGGAGGCAGCGTGTCCCGAATACGGTGGCACCTCTCTCGCTCTCTTTCTCTTCTTACGCGTCTTATGAGTCAGCACCCATTGGCCAAGGGGGTATGCTTGGGTTGGGGGGTTCGCTCACCGCGTGTGCCGTATACACCTCCACGTGGATGGATGGTTGATGGGCTTTCGAGGGTCTGGACACTGCTCCTAAGGATGAATTATGTTTCTTACGTGAAGTTACTCAACATGATTCTAGTGTCCGGGCCCTCGATGGGGGTCCCATTGGCGTCTCGATTCTGGCGACTATAGAGAGAGTGTGTGAGAGAGAGAGAGAGATTTTCCTTTGTCTCGGAGCTAGCTTGGGTCTCCTCCGTCTGCTTGCTCTTGGAGTTCCCGTTCTTGGGTCCTCTTTGGGATGATGCTGTTACAGATTGGCGTCCCTTTCTCCTCAAAATCTTCCCCGCTGTTTTAGCCCCCCCCCCATCTCCCGTCTGCCGATTCGCTTCGTTTCCGTGTTGGGGCTCTAATACCCCCCTAGAAGGAAGAAGGGTTTGGGGTTTTCAATTCTTTCTAATATACCCACACCTGCCATGCAGCCATCAAAATATGGTGTCCCGTGCAAAATCAGAAAAGGTAATGCTTTTAAAATACAGAAAGCCTTGAAAAATAATGTGTCCTCATATGTTATTTTGCTTGGAACGGAATAAATTTACTTGAGCCCCGATTGTCATAATCATAACCCCAAGTAATTAGGGATGGTTTGAAAGCGAAGAAATAGCAGTAGTTGGCCAGTAGACTTAGAACCACACTAATATTGGGAGCAACGTTTAAGACAATAGGTTTACAAAGTTGTTTTCTTTTCTATGGCCAAATTACGTTTGTAAGGGCGAAGATGACAATGCCATCTATTGGTGTACATTATTATATTCCCCAGTCCGGGTCTTTGTCTTTGTCTCAGTTCCCAGGTGATTAACTTAACAGCGTCTTTATTGGTCGCGGACACGAAACGATTGTTAAGACGGTGTACTGGTTGCCTTTTCATCGGAACCCCACCATCCAAGCGTCGCGTCGCGTGCAACCCCCCTCTACCCCATATTGTAACGCGTAAATGTAACAGATGTTATTATATCCTTATACAACCTTGAGAACTGTTGTATTGTTTAGCAACGCCTCCTGGTGACGCCTCTAAGTTGCTATTATACACCTAGGCTATTCTTCTAAGAATTAAGAGATTAATTGACCTGGCCACAGGTTGAAGACCATTGTTATAGTCCCTCTCTCTCTCTCGTTCATCTTTATCACCACCACAAACAAGTTAAAAGAGACACGGTGTCTTTTACTCATAGATATGTTAAAGAGAATATGAAATGACGCGCTGATATTTTTAACTGATTTCAGTTGATAAAATACCTTATAAGACTTTAAAGACGTGTGTGTAGCAGACGCTTTTCAAAGGGGGGGGGGGACACGGAATTATCGTCTGCTTAATATAGCTTCCGGAGGGTATGTGGACAACAAAGACATTAGAGTGGGCTTCAATGTTACCAGTCCACCAAAGTCGTTTCAAACGTCTTTGAGTCGACATACAACAACAAGGAAGGAAGGAAACAAGGTGGCGGTCCTTTAGAGGGTCTCACTCACCTGTTGAAGCGAGGTAGTCAGGGATTTAAGGTAAAAGTCAGGCAATTTTTAAAAATTTAAATGAGAAAAATTTAATTAATTGGGATTCAGGAATTCAGAAGCATAAATGTTTTGATCAGTGTAATTAGTATAATGTATTCATCCGCTGATGTTGAGTACTATTTGTTGAAAAAAGGACTGTTTCAATAAAAGCAGCAACAGGTCGGTGGGTTATTGATCGGTGCTAATAAAACTATGGGGGGTTATACCCCCCTCCCTCCCGGAACGCCCTAGCTGCCCTGACAATTTTTCACCCCTGATTGCACCATCACCACGTGTTGTCTCCTCACACTTTGACTTTTTGCACACCCCCTCCCTGGCTTCCTTCCTCGCTCACCATAGGGGGACGCTCCCCTCCCCCCGGGGGCCATTCCCCCCAAGCTCTTTTCTTATGAATCTAATTAAGACGCCGTTTATCGCGGGCCTAACCTTAGAAGGAAAAAAGAAAGAAAATCTCCGGTGAAAGCAGAGAAGAGGTTACGGGAAAAGTGTCAGGGGCTAGCCCCCCACCCGTTTTTATTGCCTTATTACAATTAAGAGTCTAGCGAAGAAGCGACGTTGCCAAAAAAAAAAAAAGGAATTACAATGGGTTTCGGTAAAAAAAATTACTTCTGTTTCCGGAAATTTGGTGTGCCGTTTGTGGCAGAAGTAAATAACCAGAAGTTATGGGTTGAGTTATGGAGTTATTATATAACGGGTCAATGACCTGGTTGGAAAGTTTCCGACCCCTTTTAACACCCAAATTCAAAAGCATTCGCATTCGTAAGATCAAGGTGCAGTTTCAGTGCAAAAACATCAAATTTATTAGAAATCTTACTTTGATTGTTCACATGTTTCACAAAATTTCATTTTCAAAAGATTACAGTTTTAAAATTAGTTCACAAATATGTCACAGAAGTTCTGTAGTTCACAAATGTCACCAAATATCCTTTAGAAACCGCGACATTATTACCCGTCACATACGTATTCAAACTTTTCAAAAATAGGATAACCACAGTTTAAAATCCCTGTTAACACATGGTTCACAACTGTTCACAAATTAAAAATCCCGTAATTGGTCCAAATCTAACACTTAAAACTCGGAACAATTCTTATGGTTCAAAAATTCAAATAATGTCACAGATAACAACTGAAGACAAATGTCACAAACGTCATCGACTTGTATTTCACAACCGGTCACAACTCACAGACACAATGCCACTGACACCACGCGATTAGTCACGCGTTTTGTAAGGCTTAGAAAATGCAGAAAACCAAAGCAAAAGTGAATCATTGCCGGAATTCCAAGGAAAAATCGAAAAGGCGCCAAATTTATGGAAACCTCGTTGCCATCTAGTGGCCATAAATGGAAACTTTAAATCAATTTCTCACCTCGTAACCCCTTTCGAGTTTAGAGGGCGAACGGATGTGTGACAAAACTAAGCGATCACAAACCAATATTTAAAATTATTTATTATAAGTTAATTCAGCTTGAAAATTGATGAAATTTACGTAAAATAATTTATTATTTATATAATTAAGAATTAATAGTTAGTTTTAAGTAATGTAATTGTGTTTATAATATAAAAATTCATGAAATATTTATCGGTTAGTCTTTTATTTACAGGTAGACATGGCGGCCTTCATAGTAAGCGGTAGTAGACGGTTGGCGAGAGTAATTCCATCGGTACGGTGTATCAAGGGCAGACAGAATGTAAGTAAGGTAATTACAACATCATTTATACCTCCGCCTTATATTTAATATATAATTACCATCCACAACGCGCTAAATTACCTTAAAAACAATACCATACTTTGAGGGTGCCCTTGTTACGTGCTAAGCCTTGGTCGTTGAAAAACGTACATGCTACCGGTTAGCGTGGATTATTTCGAAATGTAGACGTAATTTAACTAGCCTAACTCGTAATTAGGGTCAAAGATGTTCCGTTTCAACATAATTTAATGCCAATTTCCTTCTCAATAACCGGGTTTAGGCCTAACAACGCGCTTTTTGTAGGTGTTGCGATGATGGGTCATAAAATTGGGTTGGGTTTCAAATATATCTGGGATACAATATTGATTGCTTTGCGATGGTGATGATACATGTGGTATGGTTTTTAAAAGGTGTAGGTTACATTTAAACAAACAGCTGCTTTTTTGAACATTAAAATTGTTTGCCTCGTGTACAAAATTGTTTAAAATTATGGTACAGTGTTAGGAATGATAACTAGAACTAGGTCAATGTTATGTGGGATGTTAATTTGTGAAAACGGGGATTATATCAATGTTTTTGTTTACTAACCTGTTATTTTTAAATGTCGCTACCTGTAATTGGCTTTTAGTTATAATATACATGTAGGCTGGAAGTTCTATGACCTTTTGACCTCCCCCATGGAGTGTTTTAATTAAGAAATTGAAACACAATGCTTATTTAATTAAAGGTAGAATAGTCCTATAATTTTAATTGAAGTAATTAGTGGCAATCAGCGTTAATATCATAAAATTTAATATTTTAATGAGTCATGAATAAAGAAAACCATTGTTACGACACCTATATCAACTTCTTTAAAAAAAATTAACCCTACCGCTAATTTATTGCTTCTAAGCCTTGGCCACAGCAAAGTTTCCCCTAAATAGTAAATCAATTTTTAATTAAAGATGCTCCAAAAATTAGGAGAGCGGTGTCTTATACATTTTCAAGCGAGCTTAGTGTGAAAAATTATTTGTTGGGGGTTGTTTAAGGCCCCCGCCCCCCCCCCCCCCCCGTCTTCTGGTTTTGGCGGTACCTTGATTAGGGGTCGAGTTTGGGGTCATCTTTGGTCATCAGTCCCAATCAAGGTGGTGATCGCAATTTTAAGTTTTCTCTTTTTGGGGGTAAAAAGGCAAGGCCCGCTTTCTCTTAGCTGCCAAGAATCTCTGTGTAGAATTTTTCCTGCCAAGACCCAAATTTGCGTAAAACTTATAGGGTCTACAGGGCCTAGGCGTTGGGTACTTTTAGTTAAGGGTGTTAAAAGCTCCAGCTCCAGCTCCCGCTTCTCGCCTTGCCTTGGAGAGCTCTAATCGAGCGTTAACATCAAGAAGGGGAACGTCCAGGGGTTGCGAGCGGTGTCCCCCCACCCCCTCTCTCTATGGTCAAGGAGGATTTAAAATAGGAGGAGAAGAAATTGGGTTATGTAGGTTAGAGAAAACCTGTATTTATTTCAGGGATATTAGGTGTTTTAAGAGGGATTGGAAGGGAGAGGGGAAATTGGGGAAGCGTTATGGGCGTGTCATGCGCAGTAGGACCGTCTACCATTCAAGGACAAATGAAGGATGATGGGGGGATGCAAAGTCTGAGAGAAATAGGCGCCCTAACTGTGGAAACGCTTACGATCTCGGTAGGACGCAAAAAATGGGGGAGGAATTATTGGAATACGACTTCAACTTGTCCTTGAAATGGGGAACACAAGAGGGCGCGCGTTTTAGACTCCCCCAAAAATAACCAACTGCAGCAGGCGCACCGGGAAAGGCTCGAGCTGCTTTGCTCATCCCTCATATAATATCCCTGCCTGGACAGATCAGGTAGGAAAAATCGGGGAATTTAAAAAAGGGCCAAATAGATCAGGGAATTTTATTTTATCCGGGAATTTCCTTGGGTTTACGAAATGTTGAATGTTCCAATATATCAATGGTTAAAAGATAATGGTCCAAATTAAGAGTTGACAATCAACCTTTGACCTAAAAATAATTTGGGATAGTTAAATTAAATTAAGGAAATACAGGGTAAACATAGGTAGGAATTTGAATCTGAAAATTAAGTACTTCAAATTATGGCAACTGTTTCATCTCCTTTTATTTTGAATCCTCCTTGGTTACCGTCCTTCTTTCTGTTGGTTTGGTTTCCCCCTGGCTGTTTTGTCGCGTTCGCGTCTGTTGTGATCCCAACCCTTAACACCCCCCCCCGAAAATAGCACCCCTCTTGGGGTAGGGGGGCGAATTTTAAACCGAGAGAGAGTGTTGCTATCTAAAAGTATATCTCTTTCTATGACATGATTAATTAAGATGATAATTTTCTCATTTCAAGTTAATTACTCTCGGATTAAGGCAAACCGGGTGGGGGGGTGGGGTGGGGTGAGGTGTTGGAAAGGTGTAGGGGAGGGGGCTATACCCCCCAGTCTGCTGGTGACACTATTGACTTCGCTATTAATGAAAACTCTCGCTAAGACTATCTTCATTGATTAGTTTGTTTTGGACATCCACACCGGGACCAGGTTCTATCTTTTAAAAATAGCCCCCCCCTTCATCCCCCCATTACGACTCTCTTAGTTTTAGCTCTTCTTAAATTTTAAGGGAAAGACTCCGCCCACTCTTACTTACCCTACTCGTAACCCCTCCCTCTTTAAAGGGAAAATGTAGTAACTCTATTTATTTCAAAGATATACAAAACCGAGTAGAATTAAGTTTAGAAATGTTTGGTTATGAAATCCCTCATTTGTTGGTCAAAAATGATTGGCCTCGTCAATGACCTTGAGAAGAGTCCATTTATTTCAAAGATATTCAAAACCGAGTAGAGTAGAATTAAGTTTAGAAATGTTTGGGTAAAAGATTTATGTTTTATGAAATATCTAATTTGTTTTGGTCAAAAATGAGTGGACAGGTCAATGGCCTTGAGTAGAGTTGTCAAGGGTCAGGGAAGATCTGATCTGGAAATCTCCCTGAATTTTAAGAGGGTCGTAAAAGGTCAAGGGAATTTTAACAGTTTCGGGGAATTTGTTTTAGTCGGGAATATTGGAGCGTTGGATGTTATAATAAATATGTGGTTAAAGTTTAATTATTTAAAACGCAATAATATTCTTAATTTAAATAGTCCCTAATAGCATTTGATGTACTAAAAATAATCAGGGAAAATCGCGTCAAATAGTCAGGGAAATCCCGGAAAAATAAGGGACTTTGAATCTGAACAATTTTGGTCAGTACCCTGTAAATGTACAAACCAAAAACATTTTATCAAATTGACGAAATTTTAGAAAAATAGTAAAACCATTTAAAAGACCTTATTTTGGAGTTACGATGTTTTGTACTTGTAAAAATATAATCGTAAATATCCTGAGTTTTGTCAGTGTCGGGTGCATGGGTGTCTTCCCGCGGAAAACCTACTTTTAGCAGAAAAGTTTGCGACTTTCCAAAAGGATTTGAAATTGAAATTAGCAACACTTTCTCCCCCCCTCCCCTCTCCCCCCCCTGGTCCGCCATAATGAAGTGTTGGGTCAAGGGTGGGGGGGGGGGCTGAGATTTAAATATCAGTTCTCTTATTAGTTGAAATAGTTCTGCCTCATTTTACACAATTTGTTTTGAAAAGTATCCCCCCAAATATATTTTAAAATATTTGGAAAAATATTGAATGATACGTTTAATAGGGTGGAAACGAGGGAACTGGGCATTAACGCGTAATAAGCCTACTGAGTAATATAGGCTTAATACGTATTTCTTTATTACCTGGGAGAGCGCGAATAACGGGCCCGTGTCCTTCTCTACATTTTGGAAACTTTTCATAATCGTATTTCGAACTTGCTTGCTAACTTGGATTTTAATTGGAATTCAATCGAGGGGTTAACCACTCTACCATGGACCGAATAGTTTGAATTAAAATGGTTTCCTACAAACCTGGTGAACCTGGAAATGTCAGGGAAATTATTTTGTGAATAATATAATTTTTAGTAAAATTCAGGGAAAACTTTGGGGGAAATGCATATAGTTTTTAGTGAAATTCAGGGAACACTCCATGGAAATTTGTAGTTTTTACTAAAGTTCAGGGAAAACTCGGGAAAATTTTGATTTTTTTAGCAAAATTCAGGGAAAATCCAGGGAAATTTATAATGTTTTAGGAAAATTCAGGGAAAACTAGGGGTAATTTATAACGGGATTGCCGCGTGTCATGTACAGTGACGAACCCCTCGGAAATAGTCCAATATACTCTTTTAAATTCAAATATTGTATAATGATAAACAAATTATTTCGCCCGTTGAAGTAAAGCTTTGTCCACATTGAACTCGCGTTCGCGTGTTCGCGCCTTCGTCTATTCGCATCTTCGCAACAGATCACGAAAAAAATTTGCACTTCTGTTCTGATACACGGAAAAAATTTGGTTTTCCCATTCTGAGAGCCAATAAAGTTTGAGCAATCATTGCGCCATCTGCCCTTCTCCATCGACGTTGTCCAAAGAAAAGAACGAAACTAATCGGCCCTGCCTTCCTCTCGTCTGTGATTGGTGCTTTTCTCGCGAAGGCGCGAAATTCTTGGCCTAGTTGCAAGAAATTTGTATCTTCGCGAGTTGAGGACGCAAAGTAGCGAAAACCCAATGTGGACAGTAACGCGATCTTTCAAACAAGCAAAGCGAAGATGCGAACTCGCAAAATGTGTCAGTCTGGACAGGCCTTTAGAGCCAATACGGGCAAGTACAGGGAAGTAGAAACGTGCGAGGGACTTTTGCTTTTAACGTAATAACATCCCCGCCTTCCATTCCATTGGCTTTAGTTCAATAAACGTTAATTTATCATGGCATTTCTATTTTTCGAAAATTCCTAATCGGAAACCTAATTAATTTTTGTTTTTAATTTCCCTTAATTAATACGCGTTTATTTTAATTTCGCCGCAGGGTGTCATTCGGATGCAACATAACTGTTTGGGTAAGTTTATACTTTCATTTAATTAGAGTTAATTAATTTTGAGGGGGCGATTAATTTAAGTGCATTAACTATTAATTACAGCGTCTAATTTGTCAGATGATAGGATACAAACACCGTCTCGGTGAGTTAAATAAACTTCTTTTCATTAAGGGCTTAATTACTTAATGGGCCTTAAGTTTAAGTAAAGTTTAGGCGGATTAATACGCAACGTAAAAACCCCATAGAGGTATTTTTGTAGTTGATTTTAAAGTTACTTTCCAATTTGAAAGAAATAACAGTTGGAATTTAGGCCTATTTCGAGAAATACTTTGACCTTTGACCTAGAAAAACGTCGTAATGGTGGCTAAGAGTTGAATGACTCATTGTTAAAATTTATAAGATACTATTCCATCTCCTAACTTTTCAAAATGCATCCACCGAGAAAAGCAACCCCCGAAGCTCTCAAGTTAAAAATGTAAGGAATTTCCCCCGGTTTCCTTTCTGGCCAAAATCAATTGAGGGGGGGGGGGTTATAGGGTTCGTAGCCGGACCAACCAATCACAATTGGAATTCCAACAGACCCAAAGAAAAGCCAACTGGAGCTTTACTCGCCCGATTTTATGTTTGCAAACCTTTTCACGCGTTTTATAGGTACAACTTCAAATTGGGTGTCCTGCCCCCCGGGGGAGGGGGGTTAGAAACGATTTAATTTTGTGGGGGTGTTGAGTCGAAAATGTTCTATGATATCTTTGCAAGACATGACATTTTTAACATAAGAATCTGAAAGACAATTGCTAATTAATTTTAAAGGGGTCATCCCTAAAATACTCTTAACTCGTGTGAGGGGTTGTCCATTATGACAAATTGCCATAGAACATTTTCGACTCAAATTTGATTTCCCATAGAACCATCCATAAATTTCTTTTAATATTACACAAATTAAACCTTATTCAATCACTATACTACCAGGGATAGATTTAATTTTAGAAGTAGGAATGGAGAACGGTTAGTATTTACTTCAGTTATTCCGACTCATAGCCCACCCAGTATAGAGCCCCCCCTCCAACACGTAACGAAAAGTTTATATTATCTTATTGGCTCACTTAAACTACGTTTTGATGACGTTGCTGATGGGGACGGCAAAAAATACGTAATTCCTTTTTACCTCTGTCGCTATGACCCTCCCGCCTCTTCTTTCATACCCCCCCCCCTCCGTCCCGTGGAAGGGGGTCCACCCACATTACTCTGTTCTCCATTCCTACTTCTAAAATTAAATTTATCCCTGATTATAAGTCAATATTTATCCGATTGACTTTCATTATTTGCGGTTGCAACAGAATTTATGTAAAATTGGAAGATTGCAAATATTTTTGAGATGACTTCAAAATTGTCGAGCGATTCGTGAATCGTGGGGAGGAAAATTAGTGATTATTGATGTTCTTGCCAAATGTTTGGACAGCATTCTAAACGTGTTTCTTGAAAATACCTTCCCCCCACCACCCCCAGAAGCGAATGGTGGTGGTGGTGGGGGGGGGGCGAATCGTGTAGTGTCCCTCTCCCTCAATTAAAATGAAATGAAATTTGCGGATGAGCGATCTATTGATTTCAAATTCAACACGGCCACCCTCGCCCGTATTAAAAGTTTCCTTTTCGGTTTTCAACTTCAAGAAGGAAGCCAAGGCATTCCACTCCGCCCTCTTCTAAGGAAAATGATAGAATCACCACCGCGGAATCCCCCTCACACCCCTCTCCCCCACCACGTGACCCCCAGGGGGAGCGCCCTCTCGTGATTATCGGAATCGAATAAATAGGAATTGAAAACTCGAGAGAGAGAGATAGAAAGTGAACTAAGTTTCAGAAGCTGCAGTGAGTCTGTGTTGACATTTTTCTACCTACCTCAAGGTGCGACTCGTTTTAGACTCGCCTCGAATTTGAGCTACCGCGATAGGAAACTAATGTAATTAAGTTTGTTGTGGATGAAGTTGTAATTTTGATTCTGCAGTACTTCAAATGCTTTTATGATCGTGTTACATTGAAAATATCGTCAAAATCATTTAAAACACCTAATTATTGATAATAATCCGCAAATTTTACCTAAATTATAGGCCTAAGTTGTCTCTTAATTTTGAATTTAATAAAGGAAATTAAACTTAAGTAACTTAAACCAATTAGAGACATCGACACCGCGTTAGCTTACAGCTTACAGCAGACAGCTCGCGCTTGTTATTGCTGATAGCACTGCTGATAGAGTATAGCGCTGTAATTGGTTAGAGGTCCTTAATATAAAAATAAGTAGGCTTCTTTACCAAAATTTGACGTTAGGTTTAGGATTTCAAACACTTTTTGACTTTTGATGAAGTTTTCTTTAAGTGTGTGGAAGTGAATATGGTTCGAAGAGGAGACCATCTTGTTTAAATAGGAAGTTCGGCGAAAGCATTTAAAAGATGTTTTGGGGTTTTGAAAAGCTTGGGGGGGGGGGGTTGTCTAAAATGTGAAAACTATTCAACTTTCGGGGGCAATGAAGGAATTCGAACCTCCATCCATTCCCCCCCTTCCAATAAACTACTTGGATCCTTTACTTTTACTCTCAAATAATCACCCCCACCCCAACCCCGATAACAGAAATCAATTAGCAAGAAATATAGAAAAATATTTAAGAGCCGTAATTTTAAAATTAAGTGATTCAAAGTTTGGGAAATATTTACACCATGGATATGTATGAATTGTCTTGTGGAACATAGTATTCGTTAGTATTTATACATATCACGGATAGATTTAATTTTTAGAAGTATAGGAATGGAGAACAAAGTAATGTGGGCGCGCGTCAAAATCCCGGACCCCTTTCCACGGGACAGGACGGGGGGTATGAAAGAAGAGGCGTGAGGGTCATAACGACAGAGGTAAAAAGGAATTAACGTATTTTTGCCGTCCCCGTCAGCAACGTCATCAAAACGTAGTGTTTAAGCGAGCCAATAAGATAATTTAAACTTTTCGTTACCTGTGTTGGAGGGAGGGGCTCTATACTGGGTGGTCTATGAGTCGGACTGAAGTAAATACTAACCGTTCCGTTCTCCATTCCTACTTCTAAAATTAAATCCATCCCTGTCAACATATCCATGATTAAATTACGAAGGTTTTGAGCACCTATTAAATTATTGTAATCGACCTTTCAATGATAACTTCGATTTGTTAATACACTTTCGTTATTTTACCCCTATTTTGAAGGGGGCAGTTCATTTTAAGACAACTTTAGTCCGGCGAATTTCCCGCCGAGTGTTATTTTAGATTTGTATTTGAGGTTTTTGAAGAACGGGGGGGGGAGAGGGGGTTTACCAAGAAGCCCCCCCTCAACACCCCCCAATTCCGTTTGAAACGTTGAATGCGCGTAATTAGTTCCCTAATGTATTTCCTTTCTCGAATTTGAAAGAAAGAAAGAAAGAATCGGTGGGATAAATTTTTTGACAAATTCCATGGTCCATCTTTTTGGGGATTTTATAGAAATTGCGGCGTTTTTAAAATGTTTAGCTTAGAACTGATCCATTCATTGGAAAAATACCCGGTTTTTTTTCGCTTAGCTTTTGAAACGAAAGTTTCTTAGTCAATTAAGAAGTTTGCGAAGTTTGAATTCTAAAGCGGTCCTTATCATTGATTTTCAAATAATTTCAATTTCACTATTTTTGGTATTAAAAGAACTTTATTCCGTGGTAGGCTTAACACTTCATTTTTAATTGCCTTTGAAATCATTTAACAATGGGTGTGTCGTGTGTTACTTAAATTACGATAGTGATTGCCGCATTACGCAAATTACTCTTAAGTAATTAGTTCATTGCGTTTTAAAATTGATTAGTTCGAAGAGGGATCGAAAATTGTTGAGCGTTGAACATTCGAAGGATTTAGTTTGTTTTAAAGCCGGCATCTACACATCTAGGATTCACTGTAAGTTCAGTTTGGTTTGGTTCAGTTCAGCTAGTTTTCAAGGTGTACTTATCAGGGCCGGAAATAATTATAAGAAAAATTCTATTAGGACATGTGTCCAGTGACCCCTCCTTTGACTGGAAAATTTATAGGACATTGTCCATTGGAGTACTATGCAAAAATAGTGTCGCATTTTCATAGTCAAACCCTCAAAACTTTTTCCAAAAATTTATTGGTCAAAATGTCCAGTGACCCCCTTATGGGACATTTTAAAATTTTATTGGACAATGTCCAGTGACCCCCTTATGGGACATTTTAAAATTTTATTGGACAATGTCCAGTGTCCTGTGCTTATTTCCGGCCCTGCGAACTACTTATCGGGCAACGCGTTGAACTCACGCGCAAACTTCGATGTAATTTTAGGCAATGAACTTCACGACATTAAAGTTCCTCAACTGGCAGAATCGTTGAGCGAAGGTGATATAAGATGGGAGAAAGGTCAGCAAAAACTGTTCTGTTTTAGTTACCAGGGTTTTCGCGGGGGTGGTCAGGGTGTAAATTTAACAGCGAGTGTGTCCTACAGCCGTTGGTGATAGCGTCAGTGTAGATGAAGTAGTGGCCGAGGTAGAAACGGACAAAACGTCTGTCCCCATTATGTCCCCAGTCGCGGGCGTCATTGAGGAGTTGTTAGTGGAAGACGGCGCCACTGTTCAACCTGGAAAAGTCATTCTGAGAGTCAGAGCCGGAGGTAAAATTGATTCTCATTTTGACCTCAGCCTGTTAAATCAGGTTGACAAAACTTTTAGCTGGTGGAGGCGCCAAGGCCGCCGCTCCCAAAGAAGCGGCGCCAGCAGCAGCTCCCGAAGCTGCGGCTCCGGAATCGGCTCCCATCCCCTCGACTCCTCCCCCTGTCCCGCCTGTCCCTAAGGCCCCCATCAGCGTTACGCCCACCGCGGCCGTTAAGCCCGCCCCCGTCTCCGCCCCAGGAGGTGGAGCACCGGGAAGTACCATCAGTGGTACCAGGACGGAACAAAGGGTCAAGATGAATAGAATGAGGTTAAGAATCGCCCAGCGTTTGAAAGATGCTCAAAATACTTACGCCATGTTGACCACGTTTAACGAAATTGATATGACGTAAGTACAATGTACTTGTACCTTTTCGGGTGGGGAAATATTGAAAGGGCAAGTACTTGTGTCTCAGGAATATAATGGATATGAGGAATCGTCACAAGGACGCGTTCTTGAAGAAACACAACGTCAAGTTGGGTTTCATGTCGGCCTTCGTCAAAGCGGCCGCCTTCGCTCTTCAGGATCAACCCGTGGTCAACGCCGTCATTGATGAGGGAGAGATTGTCTACAGGGATTACGTGGACATCAGCGTGGCCGTCTCCACCCCCAAGGGATTGGTCGTACCCGTACTTAGAAACTGCGAACATTTAAATTACGCCGGAATTGAGAAAGCCATCAATGACATCGGAGAAAAGGTAAGTTCCTTTTGATTCATTTCATACGTCGGGGTTGGACAAAGTTGGGGGTCAAAAGGTCAAGGAAGGTTAGTGGTTTTAAAAATCAGTCAAAATGGTCGGGATGGTTTAAAAATAGGTCAGAACGATCGGGACGGTTTAAAAATGGGTCGGGGTTGGACAAAGTTGGGGGTCAAAAGGTTAGGGAAGGTTAGTGGTTTGAAAAATGAGTCAAAATGGTCGGGATGGTTTAAAAATAGGTCACAACGATCGGGACGGTTTAAAAATGGGTCGGGGTTGGACAAAGTTGGGGGTCAAAAGGTCAGGGAAGGTTAGTGGTTTGAAAAATGAGTCAAAATGGTCGGGATGGTTTAAAAATAGGTCAGAACGATCGGGACGGTTTAAAAATGGGTCGGGGTTGGACAAAGTTGGGGGTCAAAAGGTTAGGGAAGGTTAGTGGTTTGAAAAATGAGTCTAAATGGTCGGGATGGTTTAAAAATAGGTCACAACGATCGGGACGGTTTAAAAATGGGTCGGGGCGGTTTAAGAATAGGTCCGGGCGGTCGGGGCGGTTTAAAAATAGGTCGGAATGGTCTTTAGGTACGCCAAGTTACAACTTGCGCGTGACCGCCTCTTGTCTTTGTTACTTTAGGCCAGAAAAGGGGCTTTGGCTATTGAAGACATGGATGGAGGCACTTTCACGATAAGTAACGGCGGCGTCTTTGGTTCTCTCTTCGGAACGCCCATAATAAACCCGCCACAGTCGGCCATCTTGGGAATGCACGGCATTTTCGAGAGACCAATCGCCATCAAAGGAAAGGTAATTAACAATTAACAGTTCTTCGCGTAATTAACGCCATAACAATTCAATTAAGTTTGAGTGCTTAAACGCCATCATGACCTCTGACATTTCAGGTTGAAGTTCGACCAATGATGTACGTCTGCTTAACGTACGACCATCGTTTAGTTGATGGACGCGAAGCCGTCACTTTCCTGAGAAAAATTAAGTCCGCTGTTGAAGATCCCGTTGTCTTGCTTCTAGATGTCTGAGATGGATTTTAGGAATTATCAAATTAACGCCCCCCTCCCCCTCCCCCTCTCACTTCTTCTCCCCCCAACAAACAAACAAACAAACAAACAAATAAACATTTTCATCTGCAATTTATTAGAAACAAACTTAAAGGAAACGGAGAAAACGTTGCAGTCATTTGGTAAGAAATTAATGAACCCACAATTAAAATAATTAATAATTATGTAATATTGAGATCTATAGGGAATTTAGTTTTGACTGTTATTAGGTCAAAAATAGGCTTAATTATTAGGTCAAAAGTAGACTGATTTATTTGGCCATTAATAGGCCAAAAATAGGCTTTGTTATTAGGTCTAAGGTAGGCTTTATTAGGTCAAAAATAAGCTGATTTATTTGGCCATTAATAGGCCAAAAATAGGCTTTGTTATTAGGTCTAAAGTAGGCTTTATTAGGTCAAAAATAGGCTGATTTATTTGGCCATTAATAGGCCAAAAATAGGCTTTGTTATTAGGTCTAAAGTAGGCTTTATTAGGTCAAAAATAGGCTGATTTATTTGGCCATTAATAGGTCAAAAATAGGCTTACCTATTTGGCCATTAATAGGTCAAAAATAGGCTTATTTATTTGGCCATTAATAGGCCAAAAATAGGCTTGATTATTAGGCCAAAAATAGGTTTAATTATTAGGCCAAAAATAGGCTTGATTATTAGACCAAAAATAGGTCTACTTGTTGAAGCAAAAATGCCTAAATTATTTATTAGGCCAAAAAAACGGACCATTCAAATTAAATAGACGAAATGTCTATTTTTTTATTCTTTGCAGATTTGCAAAGAAGTCGTTATTATTATTTTTTCAGAAATTTAAAATTTGTTAAAATAGTTGTAATAGTCACTACTTTCCTTAATTCCTTTTGTCTTTCTTCCTTATTTCCTTAATTAGTTCGCCAAGCATTTAATGAAATAAATTAATTAATTATTGACGGTAAAATTAAATTTAACTCAGAAACTGTTAGAAATTGGTTAAAACTTCGGAAAACAAAGAAAAAAATAATTAAAAAGTTAAATATGTGGGATTAATATAATTTAATTTGGATTAGTTTTAATTACTTAAATCTAATTTAAAGGGGTAGTCGCGTAATTCGGATCCCGCGACTAACCCTTCAATGGTCCCTCAAGGTCATGACGACACGGTATGTATGTATTTGCGACTACCCCTTTAATTTGACCCCTCAAGGTCATGATGACACGGTATGTATTAATTACGCGGCTACCCCTTCAATTTGACCCCTCAAGGTCATGATGACACGGTATGTATTTGCGACTACCCCTTGCTAACAATTTGACCCCTCAAGGTCATGATGACAAGGTATGTATTAATTACGCGGCTACCCCTTCAATTTGACCCCTCAAGGTCATGATGACACGGTATGTATTTGCGACTACCCCTTCAATTTGACCCCTCAAGGTCATGATGACACGGTATGTATTAATTACGCGGCTACCCCTTCAATTTGACCCCTCAAGGTCATGACGACACGGTATGTATGTATTTGCGACTACCCCTTTAATTTGACCCCTCAAGGTCATGATGACACGGTATGTATTAATTACGCGGCTACCCCTTCAATTTGACCCCTCAAGGTCATGATGACACGGTATGTATTTGCGACTACCCCTTCAATTTGACCCCTCAAGGTCATGATGACAAGGTATGTATTAATTACGCGGCTACCCCTTCAATTTGACCCCTCAAGGTCATGATGACACGGTATGTATTTGCGACTACCCCTTCAATTTGACCCCTCAAGGTCATGATGACACGGTATGTATTAATTACGCGGCTACCCCTTCAATTTGACCCCTCAAGGTCATGATGACACGGTATGTATTTGCGACTACCCCTTCAATTTGACCCCTCAAGGTCATGATGACGCAATTAAGTATTTAAAAAGCATCTTTATTGACCAATGATTGTCTTGGTATGAACTTGATTCTAACTGGATCTTTGCATCTAAGTACCAAGTCAGGGGCCAAGACGACCTTGTCTCTCGGATCCAAGGAGACCAACTTAAAGTTAAGTAGTACTTGGGACAATAAAACCTTCAATTCAATGTTCGCGAATTTCTGGCCTAAATTAGTTTTCAGTGGGTCAAAGGTCAATTATGAAATTGGTTATTTTATATAAGCTTACCGATGCAGTTTCTAGGTCCAGCCGAAAATGGTATAAAGGCGAATGGGTGTTTTGACGTTTCGTTTTCCATAGAGAAGCGTTCGGGGTCAAAGGTTTCCGGGTTGGGGTAGATATCGGGGTCACGATGAAGCATGTAGATGAAAACGTAAACTTCGGTGCCATTTGGTAACACTTTATCGCCTGTAATACGGTATAGTCTTGTTGAAGGTCATCTTGAGGTCAAGATATGTAGCTAATTTATATATACCAATGGTCAGATCTTCCTCCAACTTCCTGGCGAATCCTGGTATGGGCGGGTACAAACGTTGGCATTCCTACACAAAATAATGTTATACATGGCAATTACGTCATTTGAAAACGACATAATTACCTTGATAACTTTGTCCATGTACTTCGTGTCCTTCATGTTATCCAAATTAATATTATTCGTCGTGGTTTCACCGCCAATGACTTCAACCAATTCGTTGTACACCCTGTCCTGAATGTCCCCGTAAAGCCCAAGAAGATATAGTACCCACGTAAGACTAGTGGATGTCGTATCGTGACCCTGAACAACGTTAAATAAGATTATTGAAGGTCATAGGTCAATAGAGTCTTTTTTACCCCGAACATGAAGGTGTTGACCTCATCCGTTATGTCTTTCTCTGTGAAATCAGGATTACGGTAATGTTCCTCCAGTAAGAGGTCCAAAAATGCTAATTTCTTTCTCGGGGTCGAAAGGTCATTGTCCGAATTATTGTTTCCGGGGTCATTCTGGCGTTTCTTCTCTCTGATTACCTTTTAAATATTTTAATATTCCTCTAACTGTCAAGTAAACAACATTTACGAGGTTTACCTGAGCCGTCGTATTTTGAATAATTCCTATGTTTTTCTTAAAACGTTGTCCATCGCTGGTCAAGTGGTAGATCAAGTCTGACCACAGCCAGGGACGCGGAGCTCGTAATGATAACAATCTGGTCATTCTGTTAAGTCACGGTTCATTGTATATTACTTGAGCGGCTTGGGTTGCTTCAGTGGCAATATGAGGGCAATCCAAGCCACGTACGCTACGATCAGGATAGTTATAAGTAGTCTGTGGACTTACTCGTGAACTGCCGCGCAGTACTCTGAATCGCGATTCTCTTGGTAATTACCACGAACGCCCATTGCCGTTTCTGAATTGCATTTAACAAATTGACACGGTTACTCGGGGATTCTTGCGTTGGAAAACGGTCTCTTACCACTTATAATGTCCAAGGTGCAATAGGTCAACAGGGACACGATGTCTATCCATGGCTCTTTGGAATGAGAGCGTATCTTTTCCACAAGTACTTCGGCGTGATGGTTCATAATGGGCAAGAAATCTTGCAGTATACGAAAATGGAAGGTTGGCGTCAATAGTTTGCGCCTTGAACGCCATTCCCGACCTTGACTACAAAACGCTGGCATTATTTGACTGGACATTGCTCCTAGACTTGGGACTCTTCATGACTGACCTGGTTACTAGTCCCTTTCCAAGCCACGGTTCAATGAACCTGTACAGTTTGCTCTTGTTAATAGAGACGTTACTGGACAGCAACAGCTAGACAAAGAAATGGTACAAAATATACTCGTCAAGACGATAAAAGACAACAACACCACAATAGACTTCGGGACTTACTTCGACAGTTTTTGGGCCAAAGAGCATTACGACGGGTGTGGTTCCTAACCATAGTAGGACCATCTTCTCCTTGCAATAGACGCGGCACGTACCTTGCCTTATTTCGAAGGTGACTGGTCATAGTGCCATAGAGAATTATAATAAGAGGAGTAGAGGATTGATTACAAGTCCACTCCTCTTCGTATAATTCTCACTGGAAAAGTACTGGAACGCTTAGCTTACGTGTGGACGGTGTTGTAATGTTTGATGGTTTCATGGTCCCGATTTGTTTTAAAGACAAATACAAGGGGATTAGACGTGGACCCGCGATTTCGTTGACTTTCCGAACAAATTTTGCGAATTTGAACAATTTCCAAAGACACAATGGCAACAAAATCGTCAATAGAAATGTCAAAATGACTTTCAAGAGGATATTGTCGGCCTCCATCGCGTTGGTAATCAAAGAACAGTTTGATTTAGGTGTACTCGAGTGCGCCGATTTGTTGGCTTCATTTTTAATCGAGTAAGATAAGAGGAAACTTGATACGATGTAAATGCGTTTCTACTGATTATATAGTTGTTTAAACAAAAGAGGTTCTTAGAGAAATGGTGCTGTCAAGGCCATCGTCAACTCCGTTACTTAGTCGGGCATTTAACAAATAGTATCCTTCCGCCGTAGTTTCTTACTCGCTGACAAGTGACGATGTTTCTGTATATTAGTTTCAATCTATATTTAAAATTCCAGTGTCTTATGTCTTACAACGCGTACTCTATTTAACAGAAATAAGGTTGATAGCGCGTTTCCACCGATTTATAGACGGGCTTTATGGCTTTTGGGGCTTGATTTACCGCCATCTTGCAAAATGGCGGACTTAAATGTAAAAACATTCATTCTGTCCGCCCGTTTCCACCAGTTTTGATAATATTCGTGGTTCCCTGTATCCCATAGACTAACGGATATTTCACTCCAATTTAATTACTCCGTTTAAAATGCCAATGCCAACGACATTGCACTGCAATAATGCCGTTTTCTATTGGCATTTTCTATGGAGCAATTTTCTTGGATTGAGAATACGAAAGTTCCTTTTAAAATTGCCGCATTATACGCATCTATGACTAATTTAATATTGCTCCATGGTGGTAGTCTGCTAGCAGCCAATGAAAAACGACCTTTGTCAAACGAGACGTAGTCACGTGACCTAGAGAGAAAAAAATCCCCTAATTTTGCCTTCATATTGAAGTCGTACGTGTTTCGGTAATATCAATTACAACCTCTATTTTAATACGAAAAGCGATCGAGTTTTAAAATATTTAGAAAAACTATCCCTAATAAATTTATTTGGTTTCCACATGAATTTAGAAGGCGTACATTTTTAGGTGAGTACGTTTTAAATTAATTTATGAATTCGATTTAGGCTTAGCGATTGGCATTAAGAGTAAATAAATCGAAATGGCGTGGACTGAATTTCAGTAACAAATTCAAATAGGCCGCCTCACGCTGTATTTTATTGATTGATGAATTTTATCGCGACATCAAATCGGTTATCGGAAAATTTCAGTAACGTTAATAATCGAAATAATTTAAACCAAAATAAATTACTTTGATCTAGCTAAATAATTAGGTTTATTCTAAAAGGTATGATACTATTGAGTAGTAATTATCCCCCTAGTTAGTTCACTATCTGATTGTAAAATGGCGCTGCTCTTTAAAAGTATCAAAACAAATCAATAATATTTGAACAACTTCGGAACAACTGAAGTCTTTTTTCCCTTGGGAATTTTGGTGCCTCGCAAATCGCTTAAAAACTACAAGTATAGCTTTAAGTACGGAATGGGAAAGAGTGTCCGGGTTGGACACCAACCGGACATTACTTGAAAATGTGTTTTTGTTCAGGGGTGCCAAGGGTCAGAGAAAAGCTAAAGAAAAAGCTAGGGAATTTAAAAATTGGTCGAAAGGGTTATGGAAAAATGGAGCCCGAAAAGTTTATGGCTCTCATAGTCTACCATCTTAAACTAGGCGGCCATGTACCGAGGGGCCAACCACTCTATATATAAGTGCGTTTGATAGACTACAGTCGGCGCCACGTTTATTTAAATCCCAGAAAATAGTACTCGTTCGGGACTACCCCAATAGAGAGCTTTCAGATGGGATAGTAGTACGTCACACCCTCCCAAGCTAGTCTTACCGGCGCTGTTCTGGTAGCCATATTGGGGGTGGTCTCAGCTTCATTCCTGCAGTTTAAACCCACCAATATGGCAGCGTAAATTATGTCACATACAGTATACATTCTTTTTCATCTCAATGGCATAACTTCGCCAGTAATTTAGCGCTAGTACTTGCTTGTTTATGTAAATATGCAAATAGTGGTGTTTACAGTGAGGTTACAAGAGGTCGAGGTAGGCTTTCTCTAGCTAATTATTTTATTCCAGGCGGCAGGGGGGTGTCCCCGCGTGTATATGGGTGAGGGGGGCATTCTACTCAGGAGGATGAGGGGGGAATCTTGATAAACGACCCGATAATCTGTAGTATGAAGCCAGGGGGATGGGGGGCACCCCCCCCCGCTCTTAATGGATACTCGGGGCAAATATTAATAAAGTGCTTCGGACTCAAAGTTACCACTAAAGTGTTATTTAAAGGGGAATCAATACAACACCAGTTATACTAGCGATCAAGGGGGGACACACTTTCTCTCTTAGCCGCGTACTGAGAGTGAGAGACTGGAACTGAAACGGCAGTGTAATCTTTTTTATCCTGTTTAGGCGAAGATTGCATTAAAACTACAATCAAAAAGTAATTCGCAAAGTTTTATTTTTATTTTGTTATTGGGCAGAGTTCCATATATGGTTTTGTTAATTAAAAATACAAGCTTTTTTAATTTAATTTAATGATCTAAAGCGCTCCTGAACTTTTGAAATTTCGTAAAGTTGACAGAATAATTTTTTTGACGATTTTCTTTGATTAAAAAATGCCTTTCATTCTCCCTCCTTTCAAACAGTTAATTTTTGAGGGTTTTAGGATACAATTTTAGGAAATGTCCGTCCCCTCGACTGGCGAGAATTTCCCGTTAGTAATTCTCGGATGCAATTTGATGGTCTCGAATAAATTAAACGCGGAATTGGCCAAGTACTTTACTCCACTCCACTCTTCCCTCTCCTCCATGCCGGGCTGGCTTTATTCAAAATACGCATTCCGCCTAAAAACAAACAAAAGGCGCTTAACAATTAACTAGGTACTTAGTTTTAAATACTCCGAAATGGAATTCACACTTTTCTAGATTAATTATCTCGCCATCTATTTGGGGCAGTGACGTCGCGCTCTGGTTACTCGCTATGGTACTACCAGAAGGGGATAATACTGAAGAAGAATGATACTGTGTATCATCTTAATACTTTAGCAAATCTAATAGCGATCAGAAAACCGAATATTTCCATAATTTTCAAATTCCTTTTGTCAAATCTCCGGTTGTAATTAAGATGGCTCCTTGCGCCACGCAAATCTAATAGACCTAAATGTCCTCTTTAAACTAGTGTTCTCGAATTTTCCCTAATTGCAAAGAATTCTCCCGAAAACAGTCCCAAATAAATCAAAAAAGCGATCAGAAAACCGAATATTTCCATAATTTTCAAATTCCTTTTGTCAAATCTCCGCTTGTAATTAAGATGGCTCCTTGCGCCACGCAAATCTAATAGACCAAAATGTCCTCTTTAAACTAGTGTTCTCGAATTTTCCCTAATTGCAAAGAAATATCCCGAAAACAGTCCCAAATAAATCAAAAAAGCGACCAGAAAACCGAATATTTCCATAATTTTCAAATTCCTTTTATCAAATCTCTGGTTGTAAATGAAATGGCTCCTTACGCCACACAAATCTAATAGACCAAAATGTCTATTGGTGCTATATAGTGGGATCTATATCTATCATTTTCTGGAAGGATTTGGTGAAGGGTCATTTAATAATAGACAATCACGTGATTTTCGCTCACTTCACTACCTCAAATTTCATTTCTAATACTATTTGTTATTATATAACGCGTGCGGGTGGATTAAGACCCCATCCATTTGGCCGGTGGATCTACTTCATTTTAATTGATCATTGATACTCGCCTCGGATTTGAGTTTTAGCAATAAGACTAAATATTGTGGTACCAAGGATACTTAAGTTGTACGTATTAATGAATGCCGACGCATTAAGAATATACTATACGTATCTTTCCCTGCTCTTGGGCTCCGATTCAAATCGCGGTAGCTGGCTGGTGATTTAAATATTTTTCGCATTGATAACGAGAGAGAGGTTATAGGCCTACCCTCGCGTTCTACCATAAGATGAAGTACGTTCCATCTTCTATAAGTACCACGTGACTAATATGGTTTTGTAATAAGTTCCGTATGTACGTGTATGTATTCAAAAGTGATCCAATTGAAAATTGGAGACGTTTTATATAAGAAAAAAAAATAGTTTTGGTGGTAATCTGTTGCGGTAAGCCTTTGGGACACTCATGTACCACTTGAAGAATAACCAGTGTCCAACTTATTATATAACAAATCTTACGAACTTATGATCTTACCGTATCATTATTTTAAATCCGTGGAGGGTGGAGGGGGGTTGTGGAAGAGGAGAGGGAGATAGATTCCTTAATGATGGATATATGCAAATTGAGACGCGTTCATCCCCCACGTGTGCGAGCTGCTGGATAAGCCCTTAGATTTCCCTGCAAATCAATAAATACATTCACCCAACAAATAGAATGAATCTCTTGTTTTCTCGTTCTTCCCAAAACCGATCAGGAGCAAGGAACACGGCGCCGTCAAAAGACAACTGGTAACACACCGTGTAAGCCAAGACACTAATCCTACCATGGGATCGTACCAGGACGCTCAGGCTTCAACTGGGAACGCCGAACTCATTTGGTCCTCCACGTCGACGACGCGTGGTTGAGGTTGAGTAGCAATACCGTGGGTAGGGGATAGCTTTGTGGGTCGCGTAGTGGAACCAAGGGGACAGTAGTTAAAGTTTAACTTTTACCAGAAGTAAAGTGCTCTATGATTGGTAGTAGATCCTGGCACTAGTGAACAAATTTGAGGATTTTATTCGCCGCTTCCATTGCGCCTACACTAGAGAGAAAAACAAATGGTCGAGTTCCAAAAACCATTCCTACCCCGTTCCCCTCAAGCTAAAGCCGCGGAACACGGACGCAGCGGGTGCTTGAATCTAGTTCCGCCCCCGTCTACCGCCACTAGCGAGCGTCTCACGTTTCGGAGGGAATATTCAGAAACCGCTACCAGAGGGCCAACCGTTGGTGTCTTATCAAGAATATTCACTTTCGCGGCCAAGTGATGAATTTGGTTAGCTCAGTACTTATCTTACTTCTGGTCCTCAACCATCTCATGTACTATTTTCTCGGGAAAGATCAAACATGGGGGCGACTTACATCTTGGGGCTTTGCCTTCCTTCTATCAAACAAAGGGAATCCGGTGTTTGGGGTCGGGGGTCGTGGATGGCGGGGTGTACACAAAAATAATGGTGACAAACGCTTAGTGTCTCTCTTGTTTGATTTGACAACCGAGAAAATATCATGGAGGGGGAGGAGGTGATGGTATGGAATTGCCAGATCAGCGCGAGCCAAGAGGTACTATTAGCATTAATGATTAAACAATGGGGGATGAGGGTTAGGGGGCAGGGACAGCGACCCCATTTTCCCCCAGAATGCATTTAGAACTTGGTAGGTAGATACCGATTTAAATCGTTTTGCTGCCGCCGTCATATTTGCATACGAGGAAATTTAATTACTTTTCCTAAGTGAAATGACGCGAAATTAGTAATATTTAATGTAAATTATTTAAATTTGACCTAAATATTATGCCTACGTGACGTCGTGTTAATGTATTCTTTTTTTTTAATAATTAAAACTAACAACTATCTTTTGGATATTTTTGCCAATTCATCGAAGGAGATTTAACTTCTAGAAGCGGTTTGTTACTTCCCATGCGTAGAACCATCCCACTCATGTATTTAAATGGCTTCAATTTGACCTTAATATTAGCTACGTCAAATTAATTTCTTGCCTTTAACAATTAAAAGTATATCTTTAGGCGATAATGTTGTCAATTCATCAAAGTAGATTTATCGCCTTAATTCGATATAAAATTTTAACGAAGGGATTACGTGATATGTTGGAAATTGTCACGTTCCGACTATACTATATCTATCTATGTGGTAGGGCTAGGAGCCTTAATCCAATTGGTCGATGTTAAAACGTATTACGATATATAATCCCCCCTCCCGCGAGCATGTCGAAATCGGGCTTTGTACAATAGAAGGTAGATAGATTGGATTTGTACACGGCATAATTTGATCGTCTCTCTCTCATCGTCTCTCTCTCTCTCTCTCTCTCTCTCTCTCTCTCTCTCTCTCTCTCTCTCTCTCTCTCTCTCTCTCTCTCTCTCTCTCTCTCTCTCTCTCTCTGAGCCAAAGATCGGATAATACCTTCCTACATCTCTCTCTCTCACACTCACTCACTAAAGGTCCCGTAACATGCTTGCATGTAACTTTGGGATTATAAGAGGTATCCACGAATGCATACGGCTAATTGGAATTAGTCATTGTGTATAGCCATAGTCTCAACTTATCTTTCACCTTCTGCGCCTAGAAACTCGCGTTGCTACCAGCCAATCAAATTACAGTTTAGAATTAACGGATGGGAAGTTTCCAAGGCCGGCAAATAAAACCAGGGTTGAAATTAAGACGGAAAATACTTGGGGGCGCAATTATTCTTAGTATTTTTATGGATACCTTGAGGTATACGGGGGAAATCAATAGAGTCCCTTTCTTAACATAAATAGTTGAACTAATTTTGATTGGATTGTTTCAAATTCTCTCAATTATGAGGAATATTTGCTAACATTGAAACACTGTATGTAACCTTGGAACGTGATAGATAAGATTGTCCTTTTTCCAATTAATGGTGTCGAGTATTTGGACATCCATCAAATTCAGCTCGGGAAATTTAGGTTTATGGATTGTTCCTTCTTTAGAACGGTAACAATGTAAATGCGCTTTGAGATTGAGACGCCGGAAGCCCAGAAATCTGAAAGTATAATGGTCACGAAATACTTAAAAGTATATTATAGATCTAGTTGTCTTTTTATCAACGGTACCAAGTACTCTGACCTATCCCAACGAGAGTCACAGTCTAGTGAATAAATAAATAATTAATTCACTATTTTCAAAAGGATACTGTCTAACATTTTAGGGTCAAAACTCCACGTTACAGTAACATTTTGCAAAATCCCTGTGATACCACTAATGGTCCTCTCCGCAGTTATCCTAATTACTCATTCAGGGCCCCGATATAATCAGTTTTAATATGAAATGAACTAATTTTGATATACTAAAATGGTAATTTTTTAATCGTGTTACAGGCACTTTTTTGAGGGGTTAGGGGAGGGGTGGGTGGATTATAGGTTGTTAATTAGTCGGGCGTGAGTGAGGAGTGACTAATTATCATATTGGCCGGATCATCTATAGCAATAACGATCAGGTGGGGCTTAATTTAACTCACGGCTTTTGAATACGCCCTTAAAGAATCTTCGTCTTTCCGAGGGACACCAGGGGATCAACCCTATACCCCCACCTACCCCGCCTTTAAAACCCCAGCCGAGGGGATAACCACTTCAGAGGGATTCATCTGTTACAATATGGACAAATTAATCCAGAAAGAAGTCTCATAAAGAATTTCTCGAAATTCCAAGAAATGTTTTCAATATTTCATGAAATTTGAGAAGTAAATTAAACCGAGAAATAATGGTGTTGCCAGCTGTATATGAAACCTTGAAAATTATTTAGAATCTCGGCAATTATTCCCGCTAATCTCTTGGGTAAATTTTGGCCCAGCTCTTGGTGGTTTTAGCAATTCTGCATTTGTTAATTTGATATTTCACGTGCTTTAGCAGTTGAAGGAGTAAGGTCACGTGAGAGGTGAATACGGTCTTTCGCACGTGATTAAGGTCACGTGAGAGGTGAATACGGTCTTTCGCAGTGATTAAGGTCACGTGAGAGGTGAATACCGTCTTTTGCACGTGGTTAAGAACACGTGTAATTTAATATATAAATAATTCTGAACAATCATAGGAAAAATATTTGGAATTCAGCAGAAATTTGAAATAGGTCTGGTTTTTTTAGGGGAGGTGATCGAGGCCCGGGAGTGGGTAGCCCCTCGGTTTAGAAATCTCTGTAGGCTCGCTTTATGGCGTAAAACCTGTGGTGTATGGGTGGCCTAACCCGCGCCCCGCGCCTTCGGGAATGTATATATAAGGCTATATAATACCTAGAGAAGATGAAAACTTATCTCACGCGAAATCCTAATTAAGGTTCAAACCCCAAAAATCCATAAGACACCCCCTTCTCCCCCCCCCCGCTCCTAAGGGGAAGAGGCCATGCATGCATGCTTCCACTCTATGCATGGTCATCTTGGGACATAGATAGATGGGGTACGGATCATTTCAGTTCCAAAATGTCCTAAGTCCATTATATCATTTATTCTCCCTTGAGGCAAGTATAGAATTTCTGTTGTTTTCGGGTATATCAAGGTCACTTTTTAAAGGTAGAGACGCTAAAAAACAAATAACTCCTAATAATACTGATGCGTTTTAAAATTATACGATGCGGCATGTTCAAAAATATAGCGTATACATTCTTGATACGTTTTTAGGGCGCCATAATCATTCCGTGATGTTAAGAATACATGTCCCTCTTCTCCGCTAGGGGGAGGTTGCTGCCCTTCGGTTGGGCGAGAGCCCATTTTGCCCGGGTCCCGGTGATAGCGCGTAGTGGCAGATTAAAACTATATACTTTTCGTATGGTGCGTTTCAGGTCTTCTAGCTTGGGATTCATTTATGGGGCTCGACGCGACCTACCTCGGATTGGGGGGTTGCTTTGGGTCATTTATAGTTTAAAGGTCATCACCGCGCGCGCACTGGCTGTTATTAACGATCACGGGGTTTCTCTTCTTTTAATTAATGGGAGATAGACGTCAACTATCTCGCCCTTCCTATCACACACACGCACGACATATCATTCCGAATAGCAAACCCGCAATTGCAATTATCATCATATGCCCTAACAGGGTGGTTTAGATATTCGTCATCTCAGTATTATTGTCTTTGTGATTTAGGCATAGTACTTTCCCCCCAAACTTTCATTGTAAAAATTGCACTGAGTAGTAGATTATAGGAGGATAATACTATTTTCGAATTAAAGCTACTATTTTACGATGTTTTTATGAAGTTCTTGTTTCTGTTTAAACATAATATTGTGTGGAATGAGTCTTGAAGTTATTTAATCGTAGGGTGAAAACTACTACATTTTAGAAGGATAATACTATACCCAAATCTAAGCTGTTGTTGTGACTATTCCATAATGCGATGCAGGAGGAAAACCACTAGGTTGTAGTTGGATAACTTTATCCCCGATTGAACTGAAATATCTAAGCCATCCTGTTTAAGTTGGCGTTAGATAAAAGCTAGTTACAGGTATTTTTAGATTAGAAGTTCTGATACACGAAGCTTCATTAGTCTAACTGGATCCCTATATTTTAATGAGTATAGAGATCTATTAGAGCGCCAGTTAATTGAGAAAATAATGCACGGTCCAAGAGCTAGTGCAGACCCACGTCAATGAACCTTCAACTAATATTTAAAATTATAATTATAATAATTTACAAAACCGAATGTGATTGGGTAATCTTCGACAACTTAGTTACACATTCTCACTGTTTCCAATGTGTTTTATTTATTCCAGAGTTCTCTTTAAAAAATTATGCAATGAAAAGATACTTTATTAGGGCCTACATCTTTTGAATCTTAATTCATTGTATTTGAACTTAAAAGTTTCAGTTTTAAATATTTTAAGTTTCAGTCGTTTAAAATGGTCCCTTTTTTGTACTTGCCTTGGTACTTTGATTCGGCCGATCGAGTCAGGTCCGTTTCATTTTCAAGTAGTTTCTTGATATACGAAAGTGTGTAAATAAATTGTTGAGGGGGGGGGGGGGAAACTGAGCGAGAAAGGTACAGAAAGATTTTTAATTAAATCCGTAAATCATTTAGACTTGAACTTCTTGTCTGAAAGGAAAAACTAAAACTGGCTGCAGTTGCTGCCGCGTCTTTTTGAAGTTTCAAAATTTCTTTACATCAAAGTCTCTAGGCCTAATCTTCGTTCAAATTCGATAGGATGGACACTTGCACCCACCAGAAGCTCGACGTCACTCGCTTGGTGGAGTGATATTATAAGTGTTTTAAATCAACTAAGTTTAATTTTAAACTTGATAAGGGATTGGAAAACTGGGTGAACACTTGCAATGAATAACACAAAAATATCCGAAAATTCTGTATCGGGAGAAAAATTGGCGGAAAAGAAAGTTTATTGAGGGTATATTTATTAAGAAATCGGGAAAATTAAATTTAAACCAAGGTTGTGCTGAAGCAAAATATTGGGGAGTCATCGACGACAGGCATTTTGTTCAAGAGAGGGCGTGATATGATTTGTTAAAAACCGAGGTCACCTCGTAAGGGTCACGCGCGTTAGATTTTAGTATGACTGATGAAGGCTCACGAGCCGAAAGCTCTCATCTTAATGTATTTTAATTAGGCATTCTACACCTAATAAAATACTTGTATTTAATTGCCATAAGTTTTCTCTTCTTTTAACAAAATTTAATTATTAACTTACACTATGGCTTCGAAAAAGTTTAATATTTACAAAAATATAGGGTCAATTTAGTTAATTTTCCCTGGGCCCGTAACTTCTAATGGACCCGGGCCAACTGTCTAGATGGGGGCCCGCGATTTTCTAACAAGTTACAATTGGTGTATTTTGCCAAAAGTTCGTAGAACTTATGATATGAAATTGGATAAAGCTCATTTAACATTTTTTTATGGACCAAGTACTTGTAGTAACGCGACTAGTCTCATGGTACTATCAGAGATTTAGAAACTTCTTGGGAAGGTGATTACCTCCTTATGACAACTATAGCTGTCCGACCCCTTGTTCAATGTGGAGTTTAAATTTTTCCAGTCCATTCAGTTTTAATAAGAAACAGAAATTAGTCGAGAAAGAAACTTAAGTTCAAAGCCCCTTCCCCCCTCCCCTATATTTAGTTGGAAGGGGGGGCATAGTCTTTTGATTAAAGAGAAGGGGGCAAGGGGAGGGAGGGGGGTTTGCTCGGGAAACGATTATTTGATCAAAACTTAACCCGTTTCTCCTAATTAGATCTCTCTCTCTCTGTCGATGGAATAGAGTTAAAGGGAAGAGGCTGTAAGGAGGAGCGCGGGGGTGGGGAGGAGAAGGTTCTCATTATCATATTGTCCGTGTCATCTATATTGATGCTTCGTCAGGTGCAACTAATGCGAGAAGATCACTACCCCCCATCAAACCCTCCCGCCCGCGACAGCTCACCATCCAGTGATAATGCCAAAATTAGGACGAAGGCACCAACATTCTCAATCCAATCAAGGATTGGAATAGGATTATCTTACTATAATCTAGGGGCTTTCCCTCTGCCCTGTTGAGTATTAAACAACGGTAGATTAAATACAGTTTGATGTTCATGATGCATGTACAATACGCCAACCCTCCAAGTTTCGAAATCTTTCTCACTCTGTAGTTTCTTTACAAAGTAGATGGAGGCTAGCCTCTAGCGGTGCTTCTTGACCTCAATAAATTAACCCAAGAAGGTGACATCTTTTACCCCTATGGTGTTTCCTTCTCTTCTTCTGGAGTTGGGTTCATTTGAATTTTAAGGCATTGATCTTTGAATGCGTTCGAAATTATGTTTGCAATCAAACATGGGCACCTGGGGCTGGTAGGCCTAACTGTGACATTTTCAGTTTGCCAATGTACTAGCCTATGACTATGGTACGCCAGTTCTGTCCCATTGTACCACGGTGAAGGTACGCGGTACATACTTCTTTCTTATCTCGGATTCAATCTTAATCGAGGATCGTGATGTGATTGTCGCGCCTTGGTTGAACTTCTCGTAAAATGAACGTTGTCACTTGTAATCCGTTGTGATATCGATTAAACGATAGTTCCAGCTCTTTGGCGTCATACAAACGGAGAGACTTCAGTGTTTGGAAGTATATGGGCGTCTGTGTGAGGGGGTTGAGGGGTATCGTGGAACCAGTTGCCGGAAGGATCAACTCATCCCAATTTGACGCTTCATTCAACGCCCGTTACCTACCTGCACCCAGCCTGCATTGTCTCTTTTTCTTTCAAAGACCGAATTCTCAAGAATGGACCGAGGACTGGCTGGCCGCTTCGGGACTGACTGACTACTTTGAGAATGAGAAATTCACCCTTTTGGAAAATTCACCTTTCCGATTAGATACATTCGGATGAAGCAAATCCAAAAAGAACGTCGTAGCCTTCAGCACCAAGGAGAACCGATATTGGAGTAATGAGAAGGCGGCAACGAAAATACTCTAATTTGATCATGGCTAAATAGTGAGTTTAGGTGTGGCTAAATCAGAGGTGTCTCTCTAAAGCCATTTTAAAATTGTTTGTATTGAAAAACCGTTTTCCAAGATTGACCATAAATGATTCAGAAAATATTTCTGAGTGAAACTAGTTTGAACTTTCTAGGGTTGGTCTTTGATTTTCAATTCATGACGTGACAAAACTCTTAAGCAGACGACGGGAAGTGCAGTCCCGCTTTGGGCACCACCTAACGATGGTATTAGTTTATTTTGATTCTTGGTAAGATGCCCGCCCACCCCAGTGTTGAAGTTTATAGGCCTAGTTTGGCCTTTTAGGAATGGCGTTCGAGTTGACGCTGTTAAAGTTTGGGAGGGAATTTAGACCCCTTTAATTATTAGGGTCATTTATTAAAGTTTGAAAAAGCCAGTTTAAGACTTTAGGGTTAACGCGCGCTCCATGTTTCGTAGCCTAGCAGGTGCCGGATTAAATAGTTCGGCCATATAAGCGCTGGCTTTAGTCAAGACCCACCACCAGCACCGCCGCCTTTCAAAGCCATCATGCATCGAGATCCTCGAATTACGAGTCATCAAAGACATTACTAGAGCGGATGGTTCGGCCCTCGTACAATTCTGCCTGCTCAAAATGATTAAGTACTGTACACAGGGCCGGAAGTAAGCACAGGACACTGGACATTGTCCAATAAAATTTTAAAATGTCAAAAACCAAGGGGGTCACTGGACAGTTGGACCAATAAATTTTCCCAAGTTTTGTTAGCTTGACTATGAAGATAAGACTCTATTTTTGCACACTCCAGTGGACAATGTCCCATAAAATTTCCAGTCAAACAGGACGTCACTGGACACATGTCCTATAAGAGATTTTTCTCATTTCCGGCCCTGAGTCTGTACATAGTTTTCAGACTATGAGGATTTATACCATTTACACCAGGAGTCCAAGCTACTTGACGGACGAAGTGCAGTGCTCACCAAGTTGCCAGGTGTCCTGGTATGGCGTTGTTTTTAAATTTATTGTTTAACCATCTTATCTGTATTGAAAGTGGCCTTGAGGGGTTAAAGGGGTTCTTATTCATTGGATGCGAGGGGGGAGGGAGTGGGGGGCACGCGTCAGTGCACGTGTGGGGTGGATGATCCCTTATCGATCATTGGTGGTCCTTTGGTCGGTGTATGTCCTCGTAAGCGTATCAGTCGCACATGGCTAAGCATAAATTAACTCATTACGGATATATAGTTAGCCCCCCCTCCCACCATAATCATTTCTCCCTTTCCCCCATAGTCCTTCGCAATCCCCCATTCTTCCAATCTATACAATACACTCGTTGAATAGACTTGGTTCATAAACAATTCAGTTTGCAAACAATGCATGGTCCACTTTTCAAGATGAATTCTAGGCCTAATAATATTATAAAAAAACACTTATTGACAATGGAATTGAAGACTTGTATTTCATCCCTGGAGCAACAAGTCCCAATTGTCAACACGAGTGGCAATTTTCATTCTCAAAGACAAAGCCGAGTTGAATCAATGGATCGAAACAATTCGGTTAAAATTATGTCCTATCGCGAATGAATTTATAAACCGTCCGACTAACTGTTGTTCAATTCAATCGTATTCCGCTATGCTATACCATTTTCTTAAAGAAAGTCCCTAGATAAATTGAGAATTAACAGAAATTAATCAGCGCTACCATTTCAATATTCACGAATTAAAGGGAGAGTGAAATGTGCAAACAACTATTTTTAATCCATAGTAAAATAACGTGAAGAAATCATTTAGAAATTTTATAATATAAAATTTCCAGTGTTCAAAGATAAATATGTTAAGCCTAAAAACACTAATTTTTTAAAGGAAAACCACCATTTGAAAGCAATTACCTAGTGGAGCCAATTTCCTTGTTTTCTCCGTATGAAGACCCCTTGTTTTGGTGACACCAATGTTTCGGAGCCCATATCTTCGTTAGTAAATGTTGAAGTCCCATGGGTTCCGGAGACACTTTCTCTCCGTTTGACCCAAGAAACACACATCTCAAACTCATGGTAGACTTGTCAGAAACAACTTGCATAATTGTATAAAATTACTTGTTAAATTTGATAAGTTTTCTTAATGATTTTGAAATTCTTGTCTAACCATTTCATTCTCCATTTAACATGTAATCTTTTCCTTTAAAAAAAATCACCAAAGGACTTCACATGCGCACTCTCTGAACATTACATTGTATTCGGTAACAGGAAGGAATTGAGTTGGAGTGTCTATTTGATGATCCCGGCAGATCTGATAACACTCCGACTTCCCCCTTAGTTCCGGAAAGCAAAATTTGTAAACCAATCTTGTATCATTCAATCCAATAGAAAACACAGCTTCGCATTGTAACTTAGAGCGTCACATTATATTCCGTCAAGGATCGAGTTAGGGGTGAGGGATTTGAGGGGGAAGGGGGGTTACAGCCCCACTTGACAGTTGTTGAGGGGGGACACCGGGGGAATGAAACCTCATTGTCAGGAAAAGAAAGTATATTTCGTCGTAATAATAAGAAATCTGATTCCAGGACTGGCAAGAGTAATTTGTAATCGCAGAGCCTACAGAAAGAGCCTTTGCCTTTGGCGTAGGTCCACGCGGCTAAGGCGAATACGGTGCCCAAAGGCTTAACCTACGTACCTACATTTATAACCAACTAAATTGAAGCTTAAGAAAATTTTAGACGGAAAACTAAATATTTGTATTGCTTGGTATAATTAATGCAATTAACTTTAAGGGTATTATCATTAAAAATTAATTTTGCGAAAATTCGTTAAAGCAACTTGAAAGTTTCTGAAGCTTATGTTTGAAAACTCAACTTAGTTTTTTTTTGTTCGTATGGAAAATGAATAAGATCGTCTTTGATTTTAATAAATTTCCCGTGTTTTTAGAAAGATAAATATCGTAGTTTAAATAATATTTGGCGACATCTTGAACCATTGACGCAGGTTATGTCCTCAAACGCCAGTTACGAGCTACTGATCTTTTCAATTCCAGAAACCCACACTTATGACATCATAATCACCCAGTCAATTGCCCAATATACTAAATTTATTTTTGATTAATATTTTTGATTTTCAAACACAACGATTTAATTAACTTGGCTTAATTTTCGCATTTAGAACAAAAGAAACCTTACATTAATAGAAATGCTATCCGTTTCACAATATTGAAACCTTATTCCCGACTCGAGTACCAAGGCTTAACACGCGTTTAATTTTATCTAACAAATATGGGTCAAAATCACGCGTCGTCTGCTTCATAGTATAAAATATTGAAACGTTTCTACTGCGAAGCGTACGACACGTCATCTTGACCCGGATTTCTTAGTTAAAATGAACGGTCGTTAAGCCTTGGTACTCGCATCGGGAATAAATAAGTCGGATTGAATTTGAGGTTTGTCCTTTATGGTTAATCCGTCCGTATCAATGTCTGTTTCGGTTCATATTCGTCTTTGTTAGTTGGGTTGGAGCCGAGGGGGGATTGGGGGGGGGGTACAGTTGAGTGGAGTATGTTGGGGAGTCGCTAAAGGAATTCGGTAATGAAAGGTGAATCGATACGGAACAGATGTTGGTTGGGCTGCTCGGCGTTTTCATTCAAAATGATTTTTGAATAGAAATCTAGATAGCCTCTTTCCCTTCCTTATCTGCCCTCCTTGTGTGTGTGTGTCCTTCCTTCTGTCCTTAGCCTCGCCCGGGGGGGGGGACCGAGGAGGAACCCCCCTCCCTTTATCCGAAAGAGGGCCGGGGGGTGTATACATTATTCCTAGCGGAAGACATTCCCTTATTTCCTCAATAGAGGGTGGAGAAAGAGAGATGCATTTTGCAGCATTCGCTTATTCAAACCGATATTCTCACATTAATCTCATCTGATTTATACCATAAGTCAATAATCTAACGTTCCCAATAAGTTAATGAGTAATTTCTTAACCCCTGGTGGTTACTTATGATTAGTGTTGCGTACTGGTAAGGTACAACAATCTTTAACGGAAGTTTGCATTCTGGTGATGGTGGAATCCATATTGTTGCTAAAATTATGGTCGGGTATTTACATGCAATTTTAAAGTGATTGCGATAGAATAGGGGGCGCTGTCAGTTGAAACTATCACGTGGTGTAGCGGTCGCTGCTAATTGGTTACGCTTACCTATGGCGGTCAAGATTGAGGCTAATCGTGAAAACCTTTGAAACTTTATAAATTTATGTCTAGTTAATGATTGGTAATGATATTAATGATATTTTGTCAATGAAAATTTATTAAAAAAAAAGTCACGTGACCAATTAATTCTCCCTTTAAAATTAAAAAGCGTTGAAGTATAAACGTAAGAAAAAATACTTTTAATTTTTGTAAGATTGAAGACAATTAAGGCTGTAAATTATGAGGTCGGGTTTTGGTGACATACACTAAATTCATCTTGAAGAAAAATGTTGCTCTTAGGATTTGGGCTAAAGTTGCTTGTTTCCGGGGGGGGGGTTGGGCCCCCGGGAGCGTGCGTTTAGCTCAGTTTCCATGACTACTTTCTTCAGATCCCAAATCGCGAGAGTTTCTTCAAGAGGGGACCAACCCCTTCAGAAGACCCTCGAAGTGAAAGAAAAACAAATAAAGTAGATCCCTGGGAGGAACGAAAACCCTTCTTAGAGTAACAGGAGGACGTCGTCTAGTAAGTTATGAGACTCCGCGCCACTTCTACAGACTCTGCAGCCAAAATCAGATGGTTGAGGTTCAAACTTGTGTTACTTAATAATATGGGGTTGGAGACAAAGGAATTGACACTTCAACTTACACCGATATGGCTGCCATCGATCTGACATCGTGAACGTAAAAAATAATTGAGTAATTGAGCTGCAATGTATTGAATTTTAAGGACACTTCAATCCTTGGAAATTGCCAATGGAAAACGGCTTTAGAGTTTATAGCATATCATAAAATGGGACTGGTGTTGTTAGGGTTAAGGGAGGTAATTAAAATTTTTTGGAGCAAACTCGTTTGGAACTCGGGATTGTTCATGTACGCTACTACCTAGTGCTAATTTCCTTAAAATAGTGTTAAAATAAGCTTGGAGGGAAGAGGCGAGATGGAGTGGAAATCTCCTTGTCTTTAACCTCATCTACTGAGTCCTTCCAGCATCTTCATGGGCTTTTCGGTAGGGTTGTACGGTGGCTTTAAAAAAAAGAATTAGGTGTAATTCGTCAGAACTAGATTCTGTTTTTAAATGGCGCTACGCGGCAGCACTTAACAATCCCTACCAATGGGTAGGGGCTAAGTACCTTTGAAGACTTTCATTGCATGCCGCACTTAACTGGCCCACGAAGATTTTTACTCCATCTCATCCCTCCTCTAAGAAATAAATAATCTAAATTCAATCTTTATACTCCCTTTAAAATTTACAAACATTATCCAATCAAGTTGTTTTAGGTTACTTAAGATGGGCGTGGACTGAAAAAAACCCCTAAAAACTAAAGTTTCAGTTTCCAATAGAGCCTACAGACAGGACTTCCGACTTTAGGAGAAAACCTCCTTGGTTTTCGTAACTCAATTTTACTTCAAAGTTCTAGGCCTAAACCAATGAAATTTCAAATGATCATAGAAACCAAAACAAGTTGGGGGAAACCATCTAATCTAGGCAGTTTTTTTGCGGAGATCTTGCATAGCGTCGGCGAGGGCCAGGGTTTTGTATAGGGAAAAACCTTTTTGATAAATTCTCTTCCGCTTAATGCGTCTAATTCGCTCGAATTCCGACTCGTACCTATTCAACGTTTACCCAAATTGAACTATAGGGGGTAAAGGCAACGATGAGACATACGCTGTGAGTCCGGGCCACCATCGGTCTCGTGTCGATGGGCCTTTGGGGTATTGCTTTCAATATTTCAAACGAATGTTGCTCGACGCCAAAATCCTCACGTCGTCAAAAGTTTTAATTTTTTCTCTCTCTGCGACTCCCTCTCTCTCTCTCTCTCTCTCTCTCTCTCTCTACGACTCTCTCTCTACGACTCTCTCTCTCTCGCGAACGTGACAAAATTGGGATTTCAAAGTTAACTTTGTTGGATCTGAGCTTCTATGTGTTCCAGCAAGCATCCCAGACATTTTTAAGAATTTTTCAACCGACTCCGGTGAATTTTAACACTCGAATCTATTGCAATTTCCAAAAACCAATTTAAAACATATTTCAAGCGAAATTTTTCTCTGGCGCGTTGGCAAAGTAGTGTATTGGTGTAATGAGGTTTGTCGTTATAACTGCAATCTATTGGTCATAAGATATGTTGGCTATAAGTTTGTTAATCTCTGGTAACTTAGAAACTGGAGCTTGTCATGAAGTGAATGAGTGAGGTAGGTCATAGATTGAGGGTAAAGCGAGTGACTCCTGGTGAGTGGGGCGGTGCTGTCAAATTTGGGTAACTTAGTAAATTCAGACTAAATAGGACCTAGATGGAACTTGGTCCTGCATGCAAAATTAACCACCACCGAGTGTAGGACTTCAATTGACTCGCTTCTGTCGTTCTCCATCTCGAACTAGCAGCTCGAGCTGAAAGTCTCTCAGTAGCATTACGAAGTATAAATAGTGTCAAACTTATGGAACATATCACTTATAAACTTATGTTATTAGACATTAAAGAGAGTATGAGGGGTTGAAAGAAGTTGGTCTTGTATAATACAGTTGTTAAACATAGTTTTCCTAATTGTTTTGAAACGATTTTACCTTCACTTTACAATTTCATAACTTGCTTGTTTCGTGGAATCGGTCTCACTGTTAATATGCATTCAATTTACGTCATGTGCTATCTTTAAATGGACTAATTTACCTAACGATATCAATGCCAAATTCGCGTCTTTCAAGCTTGCAGCCGTAATAGACTCGTTTGAGTATCTAAAATATTTAATGAGATTTTTTGAGTGTCGTATTTGCTAATTAGCGTGGTACGACTTTATGGGAAGATCAAGGAGCTCACGTATACTGGTGCTTCAATTTCAAATCGTTAATGAACTAATACTTTGCTATCCCCTTAACAGCGTTATACTAAGCCTGTCCAGCTTGTAAGTTAAATTCACCTTTACACTTATTAACTGTACGAACACGAACCAATCACGGTTGCCCTTTTGCAAAGCTGAACACGTGATATTCTTCCCTTAATTGGCAGTTAATACGAGTATGTTCTCATCAAAATTTTAAAGTGTATTCGTTCCCCAAAATATCCATGTCTTAATAATTAATAATTTAGGAAAATTTTATTTTGAAGATAATATTTGAGATGGGTTCGTGGAACTCACAAATGAAATAAATTGGGGCAAGTTTTCATTTCCAACCTCATACTAAGTACTCTTTGTTTGCGTTAAAAGTTGTTTTAGGTGTTATCTAACTCTAGATGGCGCTAGGGAGACTACCGAATTTCAGTCTCGCTTTTGACTTTTACGTTTGTAATCTCAACCATCTGATCTAAGGGTGAGCCGGTGCAGGTTGTGAGCTCTTCCTTTGCTAATCTACTAGAAATTGATTTGTTACAATACTCCTGAGCCGGATCTAGAACACCCCCTTACACCCACCTCATACCACCCTTTGAACCCCACTCCCTGGTAACCCAAGAAGAAATTGGAGATTTCACTATATAAGAAACACAAGTTTATAGCCAAAACATTGTATTTGTATAAAAAGGAAGTTCAAATTGACTTTGAATCATGTATTAAGGCATTTCAACCAAGGGGTGAGGCCTCGAAGTAATTGGTGAATAACACTGCTATGAAGAGATTACGTCTGATCTTCAAATGGTTCTAAAATTATTAGGCCTAAGCAAGAACCGCGGTTGGTGTACGCGGAATCTGAGTCTCTCAGAGTAATTAGCTATACTTAATTATTTGACCTACTTTGAAATATGTTCTATTGTTGATCTTTAAAATTGTTGTTGCGCAGATGCAAATTTTGACATCAGTTCAAATACTTTTTTTTTTTTAATTTAATCGGAGTTACTCGGTTTTTGTTGTAAGATTTCGATGTTCGTAAGTCTATCGCCTTGTAAGTTCTGGGTTTTGTAGGTGAGGGTTTTGGGGTGTGGGCAGGCGGCGTTCGGAAGCGCTTATCTCGCCGGCATCCTACTCTAAAATAGTTTCGGATTCTGTGTAGAGAGTCGTTCCTTCAGGAAGTAGAGACGTCGGACACTTCACTATAAAAATACAGTTGGTGTTTCTCATTGGTAGCTGCTGAGTTTTTAAGGATGGAGTATCTTGTTTGGGGTCCGAGAGACACCATAAAGAAAATCATTTCGCCAAGTCTTAAGCTTACTTCAAGTTAAAGCGCGGTTTTGAAGCGTTGGTTACTTTAAAAACGGCGCCTAAGCTCTTGTTACGGCCACAGCGACATCTGGTGACGCTATTCGCTCTTACTAAGCTTAAAAAAAGCGCCAATCAAGTGGTAGTTCTACGATTTTCTAAAGAATAAACAATTTAGCTAAAATTGCTGGTTTTTACTTAGGAGATGCGCACATCGATGCGCGTTGCAGCCATTTTTTTACTTTCAAGGTTGTAATAATTTTTGCGTAATGTTGTGTAAAAAGGCGCTCAAAAATAATGATTATTCGCGACGTGGTGGTGATGGGTGACCCCTCTCTCGGATTTGAGATTCACCGATGGGAAGTTGGTTGGGGCTTCTCCCCAACGAATTTCCCGCCGAGACCAAAATCTTGTTTTCCCCAAAAAATTCAATTTTTTTTTCTTTTTTTTTATTTTGCTGGGAAAGTAAAGTACATTTTTATTTTTTTGGGGACGGAAATTTAACATTTTTATTCTGTGTTTTTGGGGGAGATTCTCAACTCCATTTCCGGTTCTGGAACAGAGCTACGAGACACAGAGAGAGACGGAGAAGTCGCTCTCTCTAGAGGTATTTAATCGGAGCGGCAATAATTCCCCTGAAAAACGAAATGCTAAAAGCAATTCGATTAATATTGATTCTTTCACTCAGATAGATACAACGAAAGTTCATTGTTGGCTTCCTTAGTCAAAATTAAAAATTTCCTTTATAGGCATGCCTGTTTTTTTTGCTTCTATTGTGTTTTTATACGTTTTAATATTGGGGTCAAAACCTATGCCTATTTAGTTTTGTCCAACAAATGTAGCAATGTTTTTAAGTAGCAGTTAAGTAAATTATTTAAAAAGAAATTATATTATTTGAGTGGCTTTGAAATTTTCTTTTGTACTATTGGGACCGTATACTCTCTGAGTGACGTGTTAAATTTGGCACTTTCCAAGCCGCTCAATAATCAATTGATATTTTTTTTATTAATCGTTGAAAAGATTTAATTTGCTCTTCGGTTAAAATTTACGATAATAATTATTTGACTTCGCGATGGTCTCTATCAGAAGTTGCCTCTAAGCGATTGATTTCCAGTAAACAAAGCTGTTTTTCAAAATGACGTTCAGTGAGAATTTTGGTAGCCTCGAACAAACTATATATAGATCATAACGGAAAAAATACCATTTATTTATTATAAAATTAATTATTTTTAACGTAACAAAATAACTTATTTTTTAAAAAGAATATTTCTTAGAAAAAATATCTTTTTCTAAAATTTATTTTTATAATCGCGCCTGAATGTTGGTTTCTGGGATAAACTCTGGTGTACAGCGGGAAATACCTTTCTACAGGGGCTAATAGGAAATGCACGCGATTCGAATCCCTGTAAGGAGTGTTTCCCTCAATGCTTCTTCTTTGGTTTAGTCTGTTTTTGATATGAAATATTTTGTATGAATTAAGGGCTAGACGCCTACGTGGTCATTCTTAAGTGTATAGCTTATTATCAATGGTAAGGTGATTAGGGTTACTGGCTATATACGTAATTCGGGCAGATACAAACCACATAGTAAACAGATAAATAAAGTTACTGCCGAAAGACAGGGTTACCACTGATTTTCCATTTCAAATATTTTTCCCTGACTTTGTCCAGGCTTTCCCTGAGAGTGTAAAATCATTTATTTCCCTGACCTATTTAAATTTTGTTAGACTTAATTTTTTTGTAAAAAATGTTGGAAATAATGTTGTAAAGGGTTTTAACCTCATTATTAGTTCATTTCACCCAATCAATACGAAATTCCCTGACTTTTAAACACTGCGTTAATTCCCTGATAGGTATGCTCTTTCAAAATGCGTAATTTTTCCAGGACTTCCAGGTAGGGCGGCAACCCTGCATGCTCGAGTTATGGGAAACTTTTCTAGGCTCGGGCAAAAACAACAAAATACCTTGATTCTATGAAAAGAGGCAGTGCGGAACTACAATTAGAGATGAGATGGTTGAGGTGCCTTCTTCTAATATTTATCCGGAAGAGAGTTCAACCTACTTCCGTAATCCTTATTTTTAATTGAAATCATTTAGATCCCAGATATTACTTTTAATTAACTAAAAAAATTTTAAATACGTTTACTTTGAATGAAACTCCAAATGTTTAACTCCGTCGTTTTTGATCCCAGGTCAAAGGTCACCCCAATCTAAAATCATTAGACTTATTTGTTCATCAATTTTTCTTTGTTACTGTTCAATCCTTCCACCGCGCTCTAAGACGTTGTCTTTGAATGAAACTCCAAATGTTTAATCCCCGTTTTTGATCCCAGGTCAAAGGTCACCCCAATCTAAAATCATTAGACTTATTTGTTCTTCAATTTTTTCTATGTTACTGTTCAATCCTTCCACCGCGTCTAAGAAATCCAAAACTAAATATTTCAACCATCCCATCAGCTGGTGGTTTGAGTCGGAGATTCGGAAACTTTTGCGATCTCAACGTTACCGCAAAAGTTAATCCTATATTTTCGGGGGTTTTGTGGTTGGGAGGGAGGGTGGAAGGGGGAGGGGCTAAGAGAACGTGGAATGCATGCTCTATGGCGTGTGCCGGTAAGTAAAGATCCGCTCTCTCTTGCTCTCTCTCTCTTTCTCCACATATATTGGTCAGAAATAAATTAACCAAAAGGTTAGTGCTCACCCCATTCTATCCTTGCTGCATACGAAATTAAGGGTTGTTCAATATGTAATGTAGTTTACTTGAAGCATAGTCGTTCAGCGGTTTGGAGCTGCACTTGCTTTGATTTATTTATTGCTTGCGTTTATTTCCATTGACGATTTTAATCGCTCCAAGCTACTCAAAGATTAAGGAAATAGTTTAGTCTGGTTTATGAATAAGTCTTTGGCGGATTAATACTCGATGTTAATGAATTACCTGGCAGGTGTGTAAATTTTTTTTGGTGTTTTTAGCTTGGGATTTCCATTGAAAATTTGTTTTTCCACGCCACTCAAAGACTACGGATAGCTAAAGGTAACGTTATTTCATCGCCTTGTTATTGAATAAGGCAATGTTTACAAACCTTTAGGGAGTGATAATTAGGCCTACTTCGATTAAGGTTCAACAGGGGCTTAGCTAAAGAGAAAGGTTAAAATTGTTAGGGCAGATCTTAAATTATATTTTACGATAGTAACGAAACAATAAAGTATGACTTGAAAAATCAGCCATCTTTTGTCGATCCAACGCGAGGCTTATAGCACGATTTTAACTGACAAATCTAGGTCAAGAATAGCGCGATAAGCCTTGGCGAGTGCATCGAGAATACGGCGGCTTGAAATAACCTTGAATCATCAATATTCAATATCAGAGACTTTGATGATAACTTCGAAGGGAGATGAATCTACTTTAGTCTGTAATTCCAGCAAAAGAAGAGCAGCATGAGAGTAGAGACGTGAGTCTACTATATTAAAAGCCTCATTAGTGTCCTAGATATGGCTGACCCCCTCGCCCCCCGTTCCCCCTTTCCTCTCCCCCCGATAACCCCACCCCCAAACCCTAACCAGATCGCATTTTCAGATTCAGACTGTACCTTCCCCCCACGAAACAAGATGGCTTCCGAGGGAGCTAAGACCATCGGTTACTATTTCAGTACAAAGCAGAATTAGTAATTTATTTATTTATTATTTTGTTTAATTACGCCATGCCTTCTCCCAGCTCCTGGGAACTCCTCCCCCACCCTTATCGAGTTAACTTTTGAAAGTTTTAAAAATGGAATATTTTTGGGTTTGAATTTGTTGTTCTTTAAGAGCCTAAGTGATAAAAAATTGTTGCCCCACCATTTCACTCTCCCTTTTAAAAAGTCCAGCATTTTATTTGTAAAACTACTGTTGGTCGAGGAAAATCTTACGATGACATCATAGACTATTGGTCAAACGTTTGATTTCCTTGTAATCGAGGAAACAGTTGGGATTAATTTAATGAAGTCATGACTGGCTTATATTTGCGTGTATTGTGAGAAACGAGGTACGAAAGGGTTAAACTCAGTAGTTTCACGTGGGGGGCACATCTTTGTATCGGGAGGTTTTGTTGGTAATTTGTGAGTGGGCAAATCGATTGATGGTTGCCAGAAAATGGCACATGTCGATAGACACATCACTTAATTTATCTATAAGTGAACCCTAAAGAGCGCCTCGCATTCCCTCGGCTAGCTTGACTGTGCCCTAGCTGCAACGCTCCAATTTTGCCTCCTCTCCGCATAGACAGACTTTCCCTGAAAACCTCTTCCGCCAGAAGCGTATTAATCCGCCGAAAATATCAGAATTAAGCACTGGACCGGAAGGTTTATGAAGCCTCCATTAGATTATCTCCAGTACGCTTATGACGTGTCTTCATCTCTTTCTCTCTACAGTATCTTTGCAAATTGACCAATACTACCTTAACTATTTCCTAACTCAAACTTGAAAATATTTCAATCGGTTTAATCTCAAACTTTAACTGAGCAGTTACAATCTGTAACTAGAAACTAGGGTTACTAGGCCTACTTTAAATTGTAAACCTGCGAAGCCTGGAACCATGGAATGAAAAATGAAGATTCAAAACTGGTTCGTGACTTCGGAGACTGATTGACTTCCGGCCTCTCGTATATCGTAAAGATCTTTTCGCCGAAATATCCATCAAAGAATATCGATTGCGAGCTTAAAACTAATGCGCTTTTCTCACGGACCTTATCGTTAAAAAGCCAGAGCCGACCTTGACAAAGCTTTCCCCGCGTGATAATGCTAGGCTTCTTCAATGATACGCCATAACGAGATCAACATGCCGGGTTCAGTTGTAAAATTCAAAACTTCATACGAAAGGAGCGTTTTGATGAAGAGAAGGCGCGAGCGTTGACAGACTCTTCCCATTTTAAAACCATACACGCTTAACAAAGCCACGCGGCAGTGTAACTAAGTGTTAGGTTGGAAAGATCCGTCATTGTAAAGCTCTCAAATATTTAATTCCTCTTTGTGGACAGAATTTCAAGATTTCGCCTTGATTTTTCAAGTGGGATCGGATACGTTAAACCCAATTGTTCTTTACCATTGTTGTCTAACGTATTGAAAGGCGGAAGGGTACAAAATTCCGAACCTTATTGGTCCTTGGTTACGAAGAAAGTAGTTTCCGAACGACTATGTCTTCAGAAGTTGCGCTTTATCGCCTTAATTCAATCTTTGGTCCAAGAATGGTGTATTGAATGAATTATCCGACCCCTCGGCATTTATTATATATTTAATGGAACATAGGCGTATATTTAAATTCGATGTCTATCGTAGAAACTCTCTTTTAAACCTTTTAGAAGATTTAAAACTTTGGTTGATTATTTTGAAAAGAAAAGTTTGAAAATACAATGCCCTTAGTTTGACGCATTTGCTTAGCTTCTTCAGTCCGAGATTGCGGAAGTCTGCTGTCCTAACTCTTTAAAAGCGGCTTACTTAGACTAGTGTTTCTCCATATAGTAGATTGGTTAATTAGAAGCGTCTTAATTGGTACAAGTACTGTTTTCATCTTGAAACGTGCTCGAGTTCCAATTTGAACCTAAATACATACATTACAATTGGACATCTTGAAGTTTGAATCAGCGCTCCGTCAAGTTGCGGTTTTATAACGAGGGGTACTTCACTCTTACAAATTTAAGACGAACCCTTAAATTAATTCAAACCACAAGTGACTTACTCCTCGATATTTTGTAGATTTTATCTCGCCTCGCTGAATATTTGACTGATTTAGCTAAGCCTTGCGCGTGGCACAATAGAACTCGCCACAATGCGTCACTGCCACGCAAGAATCCAGTCTACAATTTAAAAGCGTTTGTTAAGTTAACCTCGGGAGTGTCTTACCCCTCGTTTATAACTCCCGTGAACTCCTCGGACGCGTCCTTTAAAAGTTGAAAGGAGGTGAAATAATTAATTTTAATTGAATTTTAGGCCATGCCGCTTTATTGTCCTTTATCCCAAATACAATCAACATTTTAATCGCCAGGTACGTAGCTCGACCTCCCTCTAGCGGTTGGCTGGTTGCTTGCTTGGTTGGTACGCGGCCCCCGGCCCCCAAAACATACTCCAATTATTTCGTTACAATAGAATTGGTAAACCGGCAAAGATTAAGAGCCAGCACGGCCACCGCCACCACGGCCTCGTTCGCCCCGTTTTAATTAATGAAGGAATTTGGATTTCCTTGTTCCCCCCTATAAGATAAAACTAGTGCAGGGACAAAGACAGTTATGACGTCATTTCGTCTATTTCTTCCCACGAACAATAAAGGGGATTTGAAAACTGGATTATAGAATATGTTCCATAGGTTTTCAATGGTAACTTAGAAACTGGATCTTGTCATGAAGTGAGTGAGGTAGGTCATAGATTTAGGGTAAAGCAACATACGCCTGGTCAGACGCAGCTGCCAAGGTTTAGTAATGCAGACTAAAAATGACCTAGATGGAACTTGGACCTGCATGCAAAATTAACCACCACCGAGTGTAGTCATTCAATTGACTCGCTTAATTGTCGTTCTCCTTCTCGAGCATTACGAACTTGTATTGGTAGCGTCATACTTATGGAACATATCACTTATAAACTTATGGTTATAGCTTGGTCTACATACAAAAATATATAATAACGAAAGGGTACGTGGTGCCAGTGAGCAAATTAACGATTAGCCTTCTCAATGGTCATTCTAAATAATGGTCGGAACCGACAGCAAAGTTCAGAGTTTTCAGCGTCTTCGGGTATCCTTGGGTGGTCGCAAACACGGTGGTGCGTCGTCGTACAAGTGAATAGGAAACTTTTGAGTATAACTTCCGAAATTCTTTGACCCCCGAGCGGAAGTAAATGGGGGAAATAGCAATTTAGAGAGGAAACATCGTAATTTAATTAGGAATTAAACTTAATATATTATCAAATCTCTAAAGACGTAACGGACGTTTTCGTTTAAAGGTTCCCTTTCAAGGTTCGACTCTTAAAGTGGCAGTGACACGCGCCCTTGATTCGCTAGAAATACAAGTTGAATTAACGTAACCTTTTATTCCAACCAATCCACTGTTTTGCGACGTCACTGATTAGTTTTATCATTACGTTACAAATCCTTTAATAACATTAACAATCAAGCTGATATTAAGGATCTGAGATTATCCCTTTAAAGGGTTATGTATTGTACACAGCTGTCCCCTAACATTCCTTCGTTACTCGTACAAACACGAACGAATCAGGAGCTATAAAAAACAGCTCGTGGAATCCTAATTTCAAATTAACAATGTCACTTGACCCTTAATTCCTATTGGGTTCCCCTTTGGAGCCTGCCTTAATCTTCGCGGTCGAGCGATGTCGTCCAGAGATAGTAATTTCGGCGTATTAAGAGCATCCTCGCTGCAGTTAAGAGAGCGAGAGAGAAGAGATCTTATAATGAATAATTCGAACAATGTATCATTTTTAAACCGCCACTAATCTGGCTTGCTTTAATGCTATGAAGGGAATCTTTAATCAATTTTGTCCGAGTTGACACCAGAGCCAAGGCTAAATTCCCCGCTAAGTTGAATAGACGCTCGCTCTCATCTCATCCAGAAATTAGACTCAACTTTAATTTTTATGAAATATAAATTTTATAAAAATGGGAGTCTTACTAAAGGATTTATTGGGGATAATAAAATTTATGCCTGAATTTATGAAATTTTTATAAAATTTATTTTATCAAAGGTATATAGGGGAGAGGAATAGTGCCCAGTAGTGTCATGTTTACCATCTACTCCAAGCTGTGATCTTCTTATCTTCTAAGGGCGACCAATCAGCATTCTACTTTAATATTACCAGGGATAGATTTAATTTTAGAAGTAGGAATGGATAACGGAACGGTTAGTATATTTTACTTCAGTCCCTCCGACTCATAGACCACCCATATAGAGCCCCTCCCTCCAACACGTAACGAGAAGTTTAAATTATCTTATTGGCTCACTTAAACTACGTTTTGATGACGTACTGACGGGGAAGGCGAAAAATACGTAATTTCATTTTACCACTGTCGCTATGACCCGCCTCTGGGGCTATGACGCGCGCCCACATTATTCTGTTCTCCATTCCTACTTCTAAAATTAAATCTGTCCCTGTATCCGAAAAAAAATAGCCAATTTAACTTTTTGAGTCATTTGGAAAAATGCGTTAGATTATTTTCAGTTTTTGGTTATCGTATCTCTGGTTTTAAGCCTTTGCCACGTTCGATGTTTGTCCATCCATTTTAACTCGGTGTAGGGTGGGGGCTATTGTTACGATTGTAGATTATCCTTGGTTTTAGGGAAAGGGCACCGCGTGTTACTTACCTCTAGGCATAATAGTTGGGAATATGGAGGAAGTGCCAGTAGGTCTCTATTAAGCCTTGGCTCTGATCGTAAGTATCGTAAGCGTTATAGCCGAGCTAGCGCGTGCAGTTGCTCTGACGATTAAGCCAACTGTATAGATATACTAGGCGAGTCAAGTCGCTACTGGAATGATCTATTCGTATTGGCTTTATTGCCATTAATAATTATGCCAATGCACTAATTCCCTCCGTGTGTGTTGTCTTATCTACAGCCGATTGACCTAAATTGAGCCTCCCGCTGCTGATATATTGATGTACCGCGGTCCATTTTAACCCTAAATATTACACCAAAATTAGACTCTATGCCATAAATAAACAGATGCTAAGAGAATCCATCATCATAATCTTCAGATTCCAAGTGTTTTTTATGGGTTTTGATAATGTTGATTTGAATTTGGCGCTGTTTACAATGCTTATTTACCTGCCTAACACTGTGGTGTTCCAGTATCGGTGTAGGGCGCCATCTCTAGGAATGTAGAAAATGCATTATGCAGATTTATATTCAAATTCAGAAACGGTGAGTTTTTCAAGTGTGCAACTTTTTTTTTGTTTTAATTAATGTTTAAAACTAGTTAATTAGTAAAATAACATGGTAAATCAGAAACGATGAATTTTACAAGTGTGCAACAGTTTTTTTGATTTAATTAATGTTTAAAACGAGTTAATTAGTAAAATACCGTTGTAAATAGGGTCATTAACCTTAAAATATTCGAATTCATTAATAGTTTTAATTCCTCCAAAGGTATCTACTTTTAAAATTTTCTTTATTATAATTTTGACCAAGGCTTAAGATTTGAGATTTCTTTTTGTGTAAATATAAAAATGTATTTACGTAAAATGCATATTCTAAAATTATTTTAATGTTGATTTTAGTGTTTTAGATTGAATCTAAATATAATATCTATTAATTTTAATCTTCCCCAAATTCATTTACAGATTTTATTTGAAGTTTTCGAGTCAACTATGAAAATGAAAATCTTGCAACGAAGTCAATCACTACCACATCAGGAAGGATCGTAAATTTGCAATTATTTTACACTGGAAGCTGTTATTCAAGTAAGATTTGAATGATCTTAGTTTATTAGCATAAAATAAATCTAAATATGGCAATATTTAGAAATATATACATATTTAACAACAAAAACACGTTTAAACCAGAATTATCCGGTGTTGCATGCATGTTTAAAAATAGAGATCCAGGCGTCAATAGTAACTCTAGCCTACAGGTGTAGAACTATTAGATCAATAATCAATTTAATTTCTTTTGCCACGTCTGTCCTATTCCATTCTCTCTCCAATCCTTCCCTTTGTCCTTGAAGAAAGGCTTTGTACAAAATAGATATATATATCGGTAGTTTTTTCCTTACAACTACAACAACTAAAATTTGGTAGGAAACTTGGGGTGGCAATAGAAGCATTTCCACCTAAAATTCGTTATTCTTTCTTTAGTGTAGACTCACACTTGTTTCCAGAAAACACTTTACTTCCCCCCCCCCCAAGAATCGGAAGTAGGTTATAAGGTAATCTCCCGAAGTTATCAAAGGGTTAAATGAGATACAAATGGAATAGAGCCTACTTTAGGTAAAGTTCAATTAGAAGTCTTCAGTGGGTTTTTTAGAGTCCCTGATTGATTTGGTACCAAGTATTTAGTGACATTTGAAAGAGATCTATTTGACCTATGACCTTCTCAAGGGATTTCCCTGGAAATAACTTTGAACTAGACTTATGACTCTAGGAAATATTTAGTGTCATTGGAAAGATATCAATTTGACCTATGACCTTCTCAAGGGATTTCCCTGGAAATAATTTTAAACTAGAATTATGACGCTGCAAAGTTTTTATTGTCATTTGAAAGATATCAGTTTAACCTCTGACCTTCTCAAGGAATTTCCTGGAAATTATTTTAAACTAGAATTGATTTGTAGTGTCATTGGAAAGATATCAATTTGACCTATGACCTTCTTAAGGGATTTCCCTGGCAATTATTTTAAACTAGACTTATGACGCTGCAAAGTTTTTATTGTCATTTGAAAGAGATCTATTTGACCTATGACCTTCTCAAGGGATATCCCTGGAAATAATTTTAAACTAGACTTATGAAGCTACAAAGTATTTAGTTAGTGTCGTTGGAAATAGATCTCTTTGACCTATGACCTTCTCAAGGGATTTCCCTGAAAATTACTTAAAACTAGAATTATGAAGCTACAAAGTATTTGTAGTGTCATTTGAAAGAGATCAATTTGACCTATGACCTTCTCAAGGGATTTCCCTGGAAATAATTTAAAACTAGAATTTAGACTTTTATATTATATTATTTTTCATTTGATAACTCGATCGTTCCCGTTTATTGACTTCTGTTGAAATTGTTATAAAGGAGTGGGGGGGGGCGAGTATTGGTAGTTTGGGTTATGGACTGTGTATTTCTAAAGAGGACCGGAAACCTTTAAACGGTGCAAACTTGATCACTTTGAAAATTATTAATTTCTTCAAAGTGACCTTGATATACCAGAAACCGATACAAATCCTGGACTTAAATTAAATTTGGAATGACTGTTGATATGCTAGTTAACGCTAATGGTTAATTTCCTGACCGATATTTGCATATCATTGCGTCAATATATTAGTTTTGTATTCCTGGACAAACAAATTAAGGCGCTTTCGCATCCCCTATGGGGTGTTAGACGATCCATGTATGGATAGTGGTAGAGTTGTTAAAATCCCCTGGGCCAAATGACAGTAATTGAAAGAGGAAGAGTGTGTTCCTATAGCGGGAGGGGGGAGAGGAATGGGGGGTGGGGGGTAGAGAGAAGGAAGTATATCACACTTGGTTCAGGAAATAGCTTCTCAATGCGACCATTAAACGGCGGCGCTATACGTATGTTATGTCTTGCAAACCTCATTCCCGGCAACACCCCCCCCCTCTTCACCCCAACCACCCACCCTAAATGACATTCGGATAACCTGTATCCCCCCCCCACCCCCGCTACACACAAATCAATGTTCAATGCCCGAATATGGCAACTTCAACTAGAGAGGGTTCGCCGCAATTTGAAATAAATAAATAATTAATTTTCATATTGAAGTTTTGAGCTGATTATTTTTAGATCATAGGGTTAACATAAGTTGATTGGCAATTGATGTTAAGATGGGATATTTCAATTAAGAATAATATTGTTTATCGTAAGCAACTGTACTCTTAATTGGGACAATTATCTTTTGAACTACTGATTTAGCGTAAGAAGCACGAAGCTGCTCAAACACTCTTAAACCTTTATTACAATTTGAGTAAAAACCTAAGAAATATTGCAAACTAAAATAAAATGAGCTGATTTTAGTAAAATTTAAAAATTACCCGGAGTTCTGGGACCATTCCACAACTTAACCAGATATCGTTTCAACCCTTTTTCAGAGAAACCTAACCTAATCTAACCCCGCTCTAAAATCAGTTAACCGACTTTGTTGAACTTCTTAAAATTCCCTGACTTTCCCATGGATTTAACTGGGTCCAATTCCTTGACGTTTCCAAGTTTTCCCGGACCCGTAGCAACCCTGGAAAACTTGTATTTATAACCAATATGAAAACTCTAAAACAGTAAAAAAAAATCCCATAATAGTTGTTCGTGTACGTGTACAAATTGATGTACAATTGATAGTTATCCAAAAATGATAAACCAAAATTAACATTGCTAGAGCCTCTTACTTTCTTTTCACAACGCGATTGAAATTCTGCCTCGTTGGCTTACATTCCATTTATTTTATACGATTTTATGTTCAAGTACCTCGTGAGCGTATTATCTCTCCACTTCTAACGTTCTACTCAGGGGCTAGTTCTCTAGTGGTGATAATAAATTTATGAAAAGCAATATTTTTTCCTATGAATGTTCGTCAGTATTAAAAATGTTCCCCTTTCCTAGAACTGGGTTCTAACAATAGTTGACTTAATTAACGCAGCAGAAAATCGAAACCAATATATTTATTTGAATTATATAAGAGTTACAATGTTTTTCATCTGATTTGTATTGAATTGTTTCTCACGGGTGGCGTTGAGGCGGCGTAGGGTGACGTAATAGTTTTAGGGGAGTGGGGGTGGGTGGAGTATTAAGCGGATAGGCGTGATCGGAAAAATAAGACATTATGATTGTAAAGGCGCCACCGTCGCCCCCCCCCGTTACAATGTCCCAAGTTTAAGTAAGCTTTATCGATGTTTCTTCCCCCCCCCATTCGGAGCAATTTCGATTCCAGCACCTACGACAAAGGAGCTCCCGTTTAGCTGCCCCCAACACTCCCCCCGGAAAGCAAAACCGCATTTCATTAGCGAAATTGAAATGTTTCAAATTCAATTGCGATCCAGAACCAATGATCCGCGACCTTATTTTGGCTTTGAAAAACACCACTAAAATGAAGAAGGTGATTTCCAAAAACTTCAATTGGCTTTTTTCCGTTGTAGTAGTAGACTAAGAGGACCGCACTATGCCCCATCCCCCTATTACCAAGGGCAAATAAAAATAAGTGGAAGTGTGTGAGGCGCACCTTAACAGGGTTCATACAAACCTGGAAAAATCAGGGAAATAAATAGTTGACAAAAACCTCAGGGAAAATTCAGGGGAATTTCGAATTTTTAGTAAAATTCAGGGAAATTTGCGTCAAACAGAGGCCGAGTAATTAAAGGAATAGCGACGTGATTTAAAAATAATCTCAAATCTAAAGAAAATCTTACTTTTTTGAGAGTTTAAACTCTTCTGATTCCAAAAATATGCTTGATTAATATTTAATTATGAGGGAAAACATAGAAAAAACACTTTGAAAACTTGAAATTTGGGGGACAAAGGCAAATTTGCGGAGAAGATTTTTCGCGGGTTTTTCTCCTTGATACGTCACTCACGGCATCTCGCAGAAAAGCCAAGCGCGAGACTCCCGAGTCTACTAATGCGGCGCGCGCGCGAATCTGAATAAATTAGGCTTAAAGCGGCGCGGCGACACTAACAGGCGCGGCACGTGAGCGACATCTAGAGTGAAAATTTCTCCTTACTACGTCATCAAACGAAAGAAAATCTCAACTAGGCCTTTTCCAAACACAAAACTTTGATTGCAATTTAATAAATTTCTACGAAACCAAATAAAAAAGTAAACATATCATAATAAACTAGATTTTTCAAGGATTTTTTTCCCATTTTAAGTTTGTGGGTGACGAAAATTATGTCACTAACACTTTAAGCAAAATGTTCGTAAACATACCCCCCTCCATAGGATTAACATTACACTATACTTTGGAGGCTCATAACTCTGGTTCTATTAGAGATACGGGGATGTCCTTTGAGTAAGTTATAGTGCAATTTGCCCCCCCCTCCTTCGTTAACATTTGCTCCATAGGATACTGCATAAAGGGGAAAAACCTGGAAAATTCAGGGAAGTATATGGGGAAAAAACGTCATGGAAATCTCAGGGAAATTTGTTGTTTCCCAAAAGTTGTACGAACCCTGAATAAGTTATGATCATTGGAGTGTTCCTATTTAGTCTGTATACTAAGCCTTTGACAGCTCGTCTTTACCAGGCTCAGGCCTTGCTTTACTAGAATCTATGACGTTTCACCTACGTCAGTTACTTCATAACAAGCTCCAGTTTCTAAGTTACCAGTGCCCAAACTTATGTCCAACATATCTTATAAACTTATGGAGGCCTGTACTATTACCCTATTTGAATTTGAAACACCCTGTATTTCAGTATAGCTGATTAGAACTGAATTGATTTAGCTTAATTAAACGGAAACCTTTCGAGTAGAAAATAGCGTGCAAAATCAAGTGACTACCTCTTTGTAAACACGTGGCATAATCCGTTCACCGAAAGCAGTCTGAATATAATGAAACCGTGGACTTGTACTTGTCCTGCAGAGGTGTTATTAGCAATGTTCTTTTCTCTGTGCACGCCATGAAGAATGGGGGGACGAGACGTATGGGACTCAGTTTTTTAAACAATGGGCCTTCGAATGGGGCAGGGGTTCGGGGGTTCAGTGGAGGGGGTAATATCCAGGGGGCGCTAATAACTAGAGGAAAAGTATTTTGCTTGATTGATGACGTGTCATTTCTGTGAACAAGATTAAACGTTTTTTAATGCAATATTACATATTGTTGTATTAAGGGGCCAAAAACCCACCCCACCCTGCCCCGTCTCCCCCCTCGTCCTCCACTCCTACCATGCAAGACACAAAAGGGTCCGGGTAACTAACTGAACTGCCTACTGCAAAGAGGACTATAGAGGTCGGGTGGTTGCGAAAAACTGTCCTAATCAATGGGCTCTTAAATACTTCCAAAATAAATAAAGATTTATTAGGATTACAGAAGAAACATTGGAATAAATACGTACGTTTTTAGACATATTTCACAAATATTCAAAATAAAAAGGAAATGGTTAGGACGTTTTTGGAAATGGTTAGGACGTTTTTGGAAATGGTTAGGACGTTTTTTGAAATGGTTAGGACGTTTTTTGAAATGGTTAGGACGTTTTTGGAAATGGTTAGGACGTTTTTGGAAATGGTTAGGACGTTTTTGGAAATGGTTAGGACGTTTTTGGAAATGGTAAGGTAATTAAAAATAAAGAAAACAAAGCAAATCAAATCTGGAATTCAGAAATGAGATCTTAGTAATTGTTTTGGGGAAGAGAGTAGCCCCTCTATTTTTACCTCTAAGTGAAACCACTAACATTATGTAAATGCGTTACGACTATTTCTTTGTCCAAATGCGATTTTGAATTGTTTTGCTTCGTGTCTCAACCATCCTATTTATGTTAGCTAAGGTGTTGTGCGTTTGAAAAGTGACAAGCTCCCATTATTAGCGGAAAAGTGTCAAAGGTGTGGCCTGGGACGATACCTCCTCCCCCCATCCCCCCGCGGGGGCCCAAGTTGCGAGATTCATTTTTCAAAAAATTATAAAACTGAGCTGGAGACGAGACAGGCGTCTGTTTCCATTGTTTTCGCTGCTACCCTACAAAATACAAGCGACGTCCTCTCTCTACAACATCCAGGGTAGGAGACCGGACACTCATAAGTAACCTACTAATCAATAAGTATGATATACGCGCTTCCCATTGAAGTAAGGCTAATTTTCTTGAAGCAATTAGAGTGTTGTTCCCAATGATCCAATCTCGTTATGATGATATTGAAGTTGCTGCCATTTGCTGGGCAACTATAGCCTAGCTCTTAAAGCGGTTAGCCCCCAATTGGACAGTGTTTACTGTGAACGGGAGTTAATTTTTTCTACCACCATTGAAGCTAGTTTTATAATGGCAACTAATATAGTTTCCACGAAAGGGGGTGTTATTGCCGTTCCTCCATTGTTGCCAGGCCGTTGCTGAGTCGAGAGATAGTTTGAATCGGTGCTTGACTCTCAGAGGGCTGGACATCACTGCACTGAAGTTTTAGCTGCTTAGAGAGGGGGAGGAACTTTTCTAGCCCTTTTTGGGCAAATCGTGTTTTGAGTTCATATATATCATACTTATTATTTTTAGGTTACCTTTAAGGGGTTACATTGTATGAGCGGGCTATAAAACGCTTAGGCCTTTGCCCAATTTGAAAGTAACTAATTATTCTTTTCTACCCCCCCCCTTGGTGCCCCCCCCTCTGCGGGCTTTCTGTCTGAAATGTTAATGGAATGAGGCACTGGGGAGGGAAGGCCCCCGCTGAACTTTTTAAACCTTTTGCGTTAATCTCGGGAGGAGATTTACAACGTGTATACTACGCGAGCCCCCCTGTCCTCTGTCCCCTCAACGGAATGTGTGTCCCATACAGCGCTTACTTGTCCCTTTGCTGCTGCTGATGACAACGCCAGGGTTCGTACGGAACCTGGATATCCTGGATAACCTGGATAAGTCAGGGATATGGAAAATAGGGGAAAAAGTCAGGGATAAGTCAGGGATTTAAAACATTTTTCTAAAAAGTCAGGGATATGTCAGGGATTTTGTTTGACATATCAAACCATTCTTCATGCAATGCTAAATATGAGCCAGGTGTGATGAAGTTGGCTCTGGTAAACACCTTAAAATGGTCAGGGATATAGGCAACATTTGGTCAGGGATAACCTGGAAAAGTCAGGGATATTCATTGTAAAAATTTCGTACGAACCCTGAACGCGTGCAAAACTTGTCCCAAAAACTGATTCTTTTTTATTTATTTATTTTTACTTTAATTAAAGGCTGGAGTATATAAACCCCTTTGTTGTTGTATTTCATATTCGTTAAAGGTTAAGGGGAATTGGTTTTAATATGAAATGGAAATGCCTTCATCTTTCTTTAATTCCGATTCTAAAGATTGTTTACTGTTTATAAATATGCCATATTAGGGGGCTAAGGGGAATGAAGGGGCGACATATTTATTTTTGAAAATGTCATTCAATTAAAGAGTGGAAAGGGCCCGATTATTTTACAATGGCAAAAGTGGCCCACTTTCAAGAATTCCTTACGTTAGAGTGGCTGTAGGAAAAACCAAAATGTTTAGACAGTGTTATGCCGTTTTAACTTAGGACTGCCAAGAAGTGATATCTAGTTTATTAGGGAGAAGGTATAAGATGCCTAAATATTCGCGAGAGCCATAGTCCCAGTCCCCCTTTCAAAATACAAGGGGGGACGTAAAAGGAGGCCGTCGGGATATTTCGGCCCTCCTCAGTCGGACAAATACAAGTAATTTTCGTCATTCGCGTTGCGCTGACGTGCACGAGTTTTGAAGAACCAATGAGATGCTGGTTGTTGTAATTTAGAGGCGGCGGGATTAACTCCGGGGTACCTACAGTCCGTTTGGACTGGAGATAAAGAGCTGGAAATGTGCAGGCGAATTTATTAAACCTTCTCCCTAATAAACTAGATATCGCTTCTTGGGACTGCTATTGACGGCATTAGACATCAGGTGAACTTTGAATAAAAATTATTGAAACATTAAAAGATATTCTACGTCTAGACTTGTATTTTTAAGAAAAAACTGGCAAATAAAATTCTAAGAATATTTTTTCGGCATTGCGCTTAATTTAGAGGGTCGTATTGATACTCAATTTGTTCAGTCTAATAATAAAGAAAGAAAGTAAGTAGTTCTTGATATTACTGGGAAGATATTATCTAGGACACTTTGTTGGAATGGTGGATAAGACCGTATAAAGGTAATTAACATAAAGAGATTCCAAGATATAGCCTAGAGGGAGGAAGGGGGGAGGGGGAGTAGTTCTTGTTCCATATCTGTTTTTGCACCAGGTGGCTATTGAGTGATTAAATTATTGATCCTATACTTCTTACCCCCTTCCTCTCCTCCCCTCCCAGCTTCTTATAGACGTTACAACAAAAATAAAGCTAATGTAACAATTCCATTCACGCTTGAACAGAACGACATTCTCGCACGAATATTAATATTACAAGCCTTTCATTTATTTGTTCTCAAATATTGGATATTGTAAATATTTATTTTCTCTTTAGAAAGATGTTTGTTTGATTGGAGGATGTTTGTTCTCTATGATGATAGATAGTCATAATTTGTTAATTTAAAAATTTTATTGATTAACCATACTGATTGGTTTATATGATTAGTAGCGCTATTAGGGGAATTTAGTATAGTTAGAAGTGTTTTGGTACATGTTCAGTTTTTGTTAAAGCAGGGGTAGATTTAATTCTAGAAGTAGGAATGGAGAACGGAACGGTTAGTATTGACTTCAGTTATTCCGACTCATAGACCACTCAGTATAAAGCCCCCTCCCTCCAACACGTAACGAAAAGTTTAAATTATCTTATTGGCTCACTTAAACTACGCTTTCATGACGTTGCTAACGGGGACGGCGAAAAATACGTAATTCCTTCCCGCCTCCTCTTTCATACCCCCCCCCCCTCCGTCCCGAGGAAGGGGGTCCTGAACTTTGACGTGCGCCCAGATATTACTCTGTTCTCCATTCCTACTTCTAAAATTAAATCCATGCCTGGTTAGAGCATAATTGGGACACATACGGAGTTGCTTATTCGCGTGAGGATGGTGGAAATTCATTGGCGTATGTTGTTGTAATATATGGTGCGGTAAATCTTGGGGGGTGCGGAGGGGGGGGGGGTCCTTTGGGGCCCATGTACTGATTTCCCCGAAGATCCGTTTCCTTTATTAAACGTTCAAAGGTAATTACGTTTCCAGGTAAATGGACTTCTCTCTTCCGCCTGTTTTTTATACCCCCTCTCTCTGAGTTAAATAAAAACAATGTGGGTAATAGGTTCGGCTCTGATACGCAGTCGAATCTCCAAATTAAAGTTATTCTCTTTTATCCAACGCTCTCTCTATGCGCGTTATAACGAAATTATTCTGATTAAACTTAAATTTCATGATGGGGAACTAAACTTTCGCTATAAACATAAAATCCTAAGCCCGGGTAAGCTCACGTAACTTTCACTATTGGGGTTAGTGAGTAAATTAACTTATGGTCAATCGGTTGTCTAGGGGTTTTTGATAAAAATGAAGAGATGGGAACCAAATTAGGAGTTTGCCAACAAATCATTTAATAATAATACTTAGAATACTTAGAATAAAAATAATACGTTTTACTTAACTCTAACATGCAAAATGGTCATGCACACTTCATGCAAAATAATAATAATAAACTAAATAATTGGAATTAAACACTAACATAATCTTAAGATTAGGGTAAACCACATAAGGGTTTTACATAGATATTAAACTAACATTAACCACATAAGGGTTTTATATAGATATCAAATTAACATTAACCACATAAGGGTTTTAAAGTTAAACTAAAAAGATATTGAATAACCACATAAGGGTTTCAAAGTTCGTTTACTAAGAGTTCTGACCACGTACGTGTTTATCATAAGTTCATAACTCTCAACGAAGTTAAGTTTAGGTGCCTAGAGGCGAATCGAACGTTTGGGTACTTATCGCTTTGTTGATCTCGAGCAGCGTAGAGTTGACTCGGGACTGGTGTTCCCAGGAACGGCGGATGGCGCATCGACGGCATGGATTAGTTTCAGGCGTCCTCGGTTAAGTTACGATGGACAGCCGGCGTAACGAGCGGGTGTCGTAGGGCAAGAGCCCTCCAAGATGAATTTAGCGCGGTTTAATTTCTTCCATAGGCATAGAAGTCCAACTTTAAAGTTTTTAAGTTTACGCGCTAAGTCTTTTACTTATACCGCACATCATTCCGCGTAGCACCTCACCAAAAACGTTCAGGTCTATCTCGAGTCGTGGAGGTCTATAGAATACCCTTTCTATTGTCCGAGTTTGCCCTTTTATGCATTTCGGGTGTCTTGAAAGAGTGATTTTTAATCCAATCACCTTTCAACTTTCTAAGGTCTTCGGGACCAATCATCGTTCGACATTTTAGAGTCTCTCTCTCATCTAAACCCTCGTGGTCAAATTTGCTTTCGCGCGCGGTGTTTACCCCGTGACCTTTTGGGTCAGGGAACACACACCCTTTCATTGTGGTTTAAAATACACTCTTAACAAATAACATATTTACAATATATATATAGCATGACAGGTTAATGAAATACTATTGGCAAAAGGGGTTGACAAACTCCAAGTTTTCGGTTTTTTGAATAATAAAAATAAAATAGGAATGCGCGCGGATGGGGTCTCACTAACCCGAAGAGATTAGCTACGCTCGCGAATTGTAAAGAATCGGGATGGGCATCATGGCCAGTGACGTTCCATTTGGAAAATAGAAAAATACCCGTTGAAAGCAGGTGTGCGACCAGCGCCCACCTCGCCTTCTAGGGAATTTCTTAAAGGGATAATAACATTTATTAAAGGGATAGTGGTTTATCAAAATTTATCTTTACAATTCCCCCGGGACAAATGTCGACGTCCGCGGAGACCTACGAAAACTAAGGGTAAAAAAAAATTGAACTAAACAAAGGGAATAACAAAAATTGAGGTATAAGGGTACTATCTACATTATTTACATACGCGTAATGGTTTAACTATTTACAGCCATGAAGTATGTTAACGGTACTCATGGGACGAGGGGTTTTTAATACTACGAAACCGTCTCAAAAGCATCTGGTGCACCAAAATTTTGAAAGAAAAACAAATTCTAACAAAAAAAAACTAAGGGAACTCCCAAAAGTAGAACCCAAAAAAATTTCACAATCACACAAGGATTGGCTTGACCCTTCCAGTAGTTGGGTCACGTGGACGCAAAACGCGACCATGGGGAGTTGGAGCCTCGTCAGGTTCAGCGATATCAAAAGTATCTCCTATAGACGGGTCGCTAAAATCACTCTGTTTCAAAATCGCCTCTTGTCGCGCAACATAGGGTTTAAGCTGAGAGATGTGGTATTTGCCATAAAGGAGCTTTTTCTCCAATGTCTCTAACCTATAACTAAGGGGACTTAGTTTTTGCGCAATTCTGTAAGGGCCATCAAAGGAAAGTGAAAGTTTGGAGGCAAACTTATCGGTAGCACTAGAGAGGAAATGGGCCCTTTTTAACACAAGGTCACCTTCTGCTAGTTCGAAATCTCGATGCCGGTTGTCATAATGTGCTTTCTGTTTCCTTTGCGCTTTCTTCAAGTTAGTATAAGCCTCTTCTAGAGAGTGAAGCACTCTGGGCATAACTTTGAGGCCATAGGCCTTTCCAGTGTCACTTGTGACGTCAATCTCAGACGTCTTTGAGTCTATTAACGAGCACGCGGTGCGAATTTCTCGTCCAAACATTAGTTCGGCGGGGCTAAACCCGGTAGAGTCATTGACCGCGGTCCTAATGGCCATGGCGTATTGCTGCAGCCCCTGATCCCATTCCTGATGATTATCAGTAACGTAGGAGGCCACCATGGTGCCAATAATTTGATTGTGCCTCTCAGTAAAATTTTCCTGAGGGTGATACAATGAAGTCAGGCGTTGCTTAATTCCATACTGCTCATAAATGTTTTTAAAAAGTTTTGAGACAAAAGCTTTCCCATTATCACTGACGACCACAGAAGGGAGGCCAAAACGGGTAAACACGTCGTCAACTAAATGGCGAATTATGGGCTTGGTTGTAGCGTTTCTGAGCGGGAAAATCTCTACCCATTTAGTTAGATAACAAGAAACTACTAAGATGTATTTGAAGCCGCGTTTGCTTCTAGGGTAAGGGCCCTTCAGGTCAACAGAGATGACGTCAAAAGGTTCAGTAACATCGCTACTCTGCATGAGACCGGCGGGTAACTGCCTAGGTATTTTATGCTTTTGGCATACTGAGCAAGTTTTGCAATATTTAATTACGTCCATAGTAAGCCCTTCCCAAGTAAATTGGCTTTGTATTCGTTTTAAGGTTTTCCTAACCCCGAAATGACCCGCAGATGGAATATCGTGGCTAAGAAACAAAATCCTAGCTTTCAAAGATTCTGGTACAAAAATTTTACACGCGTCCCACCCATTGTGGCAAACCTTTCCCACGTCCTTATATAACACTGACTGTCGAAACTCGCAAAGGGGCGCTATCTTTTCTATCCATTTTCGTAATTTTTGGTCTTCCGGTAAACCTCCGTCATTCAAATAAAGAATTAAGGGACCTAATTTCGGGTCGGTAGATTGAGCGTTAATTAACTCCTCGCTATCGTACAGTACTGGTTTGTTTTCAGGGTTCGCGGTAGAAATGGCCGATACCTGGCCTGTAAGGTTTGGATCTGTCTCAGGTAAGCGAGACAATGCGTCCGCTACTGGATTATCTTTGCCCGGGACATGGTGAATGTTAAAATTAAAGGCTTGCAGTCGGGTATTCCAACGTGCAAACTTTCCTGTAGGGTCTGGTGCCCGATGCAACCACCGGAGGGCGCTATGATCGGTGTATACGTCAAATTGCGTTCCTTCAATATAGGGCCTAAACTTTTCCACTGCCCAGACAATGCCTAAACATTCCCTTTCCGTGGTGGAGTATTTTTGTTCCGCCGCGCTTAACGAGCGACTGGCATATTGAATCACATGTTTCATGCCGTTAATATTTTGGGACAACACCCCACCTAACCCTGTATTACTGGCATCGGTGTGAATAATGAACTTATGGGCATAATCAGGGGAAGCTAAAATAGGAGCTGAAGCCAACTTGGTTTTCAGTGTATTAAAGGCCGATTCTTGGGCTTCAGTCCATTCCCAAGGTGTATCATTGTGTAAGAGGGAGTTGAGGGGGCTTGCTATCTTTGCGAAGTTCTTTACAAAGCGTCTATAGTAAGAAGCCATCCCCAGAAACCTTCTGAGGTGGCGTACATTTTTAGGGGTTGGAAAATTTTCCATATTACCCGTTTTCTCAGGGTCGACTGTGACTCCTTCGTGTGACACGATATGACCTAATATTTTAGCCCTTTTACGGCAAAACTGAGTTTTAGTCGCCTTAATGGTCAAACCCGCTTTAAGTAGCCTATTAAAAACCTCTTCCAGTGTCTGGATATGTTCTTCAAAGGTTGTAGACGCTATTATGAGGTCGTCTAAGTAAGCACAAACCCCAGAATCATTCAAATCAATAAACAAATTATTCACCATACGTTGAAATGTTGCAGGTGCGTTAGTTAAGCCAAACATCAATACCTTTGGTCTAAAAAGACCGCGATGTGTAACAAAGGCAGCGATATCTCTATGTGCCTCATGAAGAGGCACCTGCCAGTAGCCACTACGCATATCCAACGTGGTTATGAAATTTGGTTTGTTTATGGAATCTAGAATGTCATCTATTCTAGGTAAGGGGTATTTGTCTTTGATGGTGACGCTATTAAGTTTCCGATAATCGGAACATAAACGAACATTGGGTTTATTTTCCTCATTCCCCTCTAAAACCTGTTTTTCTCCTATATCCGCTTTCTTGCCCACTAAAATAATAGGACTTGCCCAGGGACCACAAGAGGGTTCAATTAAGTCCTGCTTTAGCATATCATTTATGATATCATCAACAATTTGCCTTTTAGCGGGGGAGTAACGGTAAGGAGCGCTAGCTATGGGTAAGGAATCTCCCACGTTAATATAATGCTCTATGCAACTAGTGCGACCAGGGGTTTTTGAAAAGATGGGCTTGTATTTATTAACCAATAATTTTAATTCGGAACGCTGTTTCTCCTCTAAGGGCGCGTCATTGACGGCCATATTCAATCCTTCAACATCTATAAACTCATCCTCGGCAGATAAATTACACAGAAAACGGCTAGATTCACTCATAAGAGGGAATGTTTCTGTTAAATTTTCGGGATAACAAAAGTTATCTCTCCCGAAATCTACTACCAGGCCAACATGGCTTAAAAGATCTCTCCCGAGGATACATTGATATGGAATTTTTGACACGTAAACAGCCTCAAAAGCGACTTGTTTACGCGGGAGACAAAATGGAACAATAACGGTTCCGCTGGTGGCTAAAAGAGTCTGGTCTGGTTGTTTTAGAGCAATATTTTCGTGTTTGGTTAAGTAACCCTGAGATTCTAATAAAGGTTTTAAATCACTATTTATAATGGTGTTACTGGAACCACTATCTAGTAAAGCTAAACATGGGATTGACCCTAAATAAATATTAAGGAAATTTTGGGTTCCAGTGTCTGTATTTTTAAAATTCCCAAAAATTTGAGATCCCGTGTTAGCTGGTTTTTCTATTGCTGCGACTGATGGGGCGGACCCTGCGATTGATTGGGGGCGCCCCCTATCCCGTTTCCCGAATTTTTGCCTTTCTTTTTGTCTGTACAATAGGGGCGAATATGGCCTACTTTATTGCAATTAAGGCATGTTACGTTCGGATTGAAATAGGATCCAGTTCCTTTGGAACCTTGAGACGTGTCATTAGACGGTGGGTTTGGAGGTTGAAATCGGTTCTTGTTTTGAAATTGTTTATTGGAATTAACATAAGTCCCATTAGTAGCAACGTTTGCACCCTTGGAAGGCGCGGGTTTATTAGTGCTTTCTTCCCGACGTTCTTTAAGAACTATCTGTTCAACTCCATACGCATCGTCCAACAATTCCCTAACGCTAGTGTACCTCTTAGTCATTAAATACTTTTTAATATCACTCCTAAGGTTTCTCTTAATGGCGTCGGCCTGTTTTCTATCTGACCAGGGAATATTTAGCTGGCTAAACCACTTCTGTAAGTTATCGGCGTATTCACCAACCGTTTCGTGGTAACGCTGAGTTCTTTCGTTAATTTTATCCTGCAGGAAGTCATCATTTGCTTCCCTTTCAAATCTATCCCTCAAAGCTACCTCAAAATCGGTAAAACAGTTAAAGGGGGATTGATCCGCGTACCAATCTGAAGCGGGACCGTGTAAAAGCGAGGGTACCCAATCCCTAAGAAAAATATCTTCCTCTAAACCGTGGGTGGCGCGCATTTGTTTAGCTCGGCGCAAAAACTCTTTCGGACCAGGGTCCGTGGGTTTTCCCGTGTAAGAGGGCGCGGGGAAGGGATTTGAATAAACAAACTGAGCTCTAGCTACTGGAGCCTGATTATTGAAAATAGCTTGGGCTTGGTTTTGACCACCTAAAATTCCACCTGCATTGTGGGAGGCATTAGTTATGGTGCTAGAATTACCGCTAGCATTATTTTGACTTTGATTGTAACCAGAATTATTGGTTATAGTGCCAGAATTAGTCCATGCCTGAGGAATTTGAGGCGCCAAACCAGATTGATGGGTATGCAGTAGACTAGAATTCATGCCTACCAGTGGGTTTTGCTGCGTCGCCCCGGAAGCACTAGGTGGGGTCACTTGCGTTGGTACTAAATTAGCTAACAAGGAGGGTGACTGCGGGGGAGGAGCATTATTTTGAGCGATAGTCGCTTGCAATGCATTCAAAGACGTTTGATATTGTAACTGTTGAGCAGCCATTTGATTAATTTGGTTAAGTAACGCGGTCAAAACGTCCGCAGGGACAGTGACCGTAGCACCTGGCGCAGTCGTACTACTATTATTTTGAATTAAAGCCTGAAGCGCGGCTGCACTGCTATTCGCACTAGGATTAGCAGTTTGGTTAGAGGGCGAGCCTACATTCATATTTAAATTTCCCTGAGAAGGGGGTAAAAGGGGAGCCTGCTGATTAGGTACTCCTACATTCATGTTTAAATTTCCCTGAGAGGGGAGTAACGGGGGTGTCTGTTGGTTAGTTACTCCCGTTGGGGTTGGCGAGCTACTTCGAGAAGGGGGGTTACTGCGTACTAGAGGCATTGTTTTCGCTATTTGGCGATTCTGATAACGAGCGTTACGAGACGTTCTACAATGTTCTATATCTTGTTCGTCAAATCGACTATAAATATTAGACATAAATTAAATCTAACGAATAACCCTTGCTGCCTAACTTTAAAAAAAAAAAAGTAACTTCCTGGAATAGTCAAGTCTATCCACAAAAGGGTAATCAAGCACACAAAAGGTGACTAAGATTAATAATAGTAGCAACAAAAGTGCCAAAGACTACCAGGGAGTTTTTGAGACGATTTAGGTCATAAATACGAATTTTAAAATGGTCATTAAAAATTTAATTAGGAAAAATCCCGGACGGACCCCCAATTTATAACGAAATTATTATGATTAAACTTAAATTTCATGATGGGGAACTAAACTTTCGCTATAAACATAAAATCCTAAGCCCGGGTAAGCTCACGTAACTTTCACTATTGGGGTTAGTGAGTAAATTAACTTATGGTCAATCGGTTGTCTAGGGGTTTTTGATAAAAATGAAGAGATGGGAACCAAATTAGGAGTTTGCCAACAAATCATTTAATAATAATACTTAGAATACTTAGAATAAAAATAATACGTTTTACTTAACTCTAACATGCAAAATGGTCATGCACACTTCATGCAAAATAATAATAATAAACTAAATAATTGGAATTAAACACTAACATAATCTTAAGATTAGGGTAAACCACATAAGGGTTTTACATAGATATTAAACTAACATTAACCACATAAGGGTTTTATATAGATATCAAATTAACATTAACCACATAAGGGTTTTAAAGTTAAACTAAAAAGATATTGAATAACCACATAAGGGTTTCAAAGTTCGTTTACTAAGAGTTCTGACCACGTACGTGTTTATCATAAGTTCATAACTCTCAACGAAGTTAAGTTTAGGTGCCTAGAGGCGAATCGAACGTTTGGGTACTTATCGCTTTGTTGATCTCGAGCAGCGTAGAGTTGACTCGGGACTGGTGTTCCCAGGAACGGCGGATGGCGCATCGACGGCATGGATTAGTTTCAGGCGTCCTCGGTTAAGTTACGATGGACAGCCGGCGTAACGAGCGGGTGTCGTAGGGCAAGAGCCCTCCAAGATGAATTTAGCGCGGTTTAATTTCTTCCATAGGCATAGAAGTCCAACTTTAAAGTTTTTAAGTTTACGCGCTAAGTCTTTTACTTATACCGCACATCATTCCGCGTAGCACCTCACCAAAAACGTTCAGGTCTATCTCGAGTCGTGGAGGTCTATAGAATACCCTTTCTATTGTCCGAGTTTGCCCTTTTATGCATTTCGGGTGTCTTGAAAGAGTGATTTTTAATCCAATCACCTTTCAACTTTCTAAGGTCTTCGGGACCAATCATCGTTCGACATTTTAGAGTCTCTCTCTCATCTAAACCCTCGTGGTCAAATTTGCTTTCGCGCGCGGTGTTTACCCCGTGACCTTTTGGGTCAGGGAACACACACCCTTTCATTGTGGTTTAAAATACACTCTTAACAAATAACATATTTACAATATATATATAGCATGACAGGTTAATGAAATACTATTGGCAAAAGGGGTTGACAAACTCCAAGTTTTCGGTTTTTTGAATAATAAAAATAAAATAGGAATGCGCGCGGATGGGGTCTCACTAACCCGAAGAGATTAGCTACGCTCGCGAATTGTAAAGAATCGGGATGGGCATCATGGCCAGTGACGTTCCATTTGGAAAATAGAAAAATACCCGTTGAAAGCAGGTGTGCGACCAGCGCCCACCTCGCCTTCTAGGGAATTTCTTAAAGGGATAATAACATTTATTAAAGGGATAGTGGTTTATCAAAATTTATCTATCTTTACAGCGTATCTTTAACTTTGGATCTCGTATTAATTTCCTTTAATTCAAAACTTTTTATTTATTTATAACTCCAGACTTACTACATTATCGTAATTGTCTTATATTGAAGATAAGATTAAAATTTTAAAAGTATACCTGGGCCTAGTCCTACGCATTTTTAAATTAAACTTTTATAAAGTCACTGATTAAACTTGAGGATTTTCAAGTTTTGGGAATATGGGGTCGTGAAAGGTCACGGGGATTTTAAGAATTTTAATACCTTAGTTAATAAGTCGATGGGGAAATTTCTTGGGTTGAATGAAGATTATTGGAGCGACCTTCGAACTTTACAATATGTGCTTCGAAAGAAAATTGTAAAATACTTAAGAATTTACATGTTTATAATGAACAACAATATCCCATATTAACATTGACAATCAATTAACTTAGGTTTGCCTAATTTTTATATGGAAATGTGAAAGAGTACAAGCTGAAGTAGATAATAAATAATGATAATAATAATAAATAAATAATACATAACATACGTCTCAATACTTTGTAAGTCCAATGACCACTCAATTCACAGACTTTGGGTTCATTCATTTTGCTTAAAATCTTTATTAATCGGAAATTTTTATTGAGAACAATACCAAACGTGTTTCCCGAATGCCAGTGATATTGTTGGGGGGGGGGGGGAGATAGGGATTACGTGATAAATTTAAGGTTGCCGCGGGGGGAGGGGGCGTGGCCGTAGACGTATTGTATACTTGGTCTGAATAATCTTTTGTATAATTAGCGGAGGTCTAAAGTTCTGGAGCCAGCACACTTCATTCACTCTAGTCATAATTAATCATTAGACAACTTATTAAACAAAAACGTGCTCGTGCTAAAACTCCAAGCGCAAAAATAGCAAATCAAACCTTGGAGAAAATATACAAGGAGACGCTATCAATAAATTTTCAAATGAACTGCTTGACTAATACGAGCAACCCCCTAGAATAACGACGTTACAAGTTGAATTCTAAATCACTCCTTTTATTTTATTTAAAACCGTGTAGGCTTATACCTTCCCTTTTGGAAAAGGCTTTATGTCTCTATTTAAGGAAAGAAGGTGGCCGATAAACTAACGGAAATTATTTCGGTTAATATTTCTGTTTTTAAATAGATCCAAGGTCGTGGTGGTGCCGTTGGTTTCCTTTTTTTTACGGATTTGTGGGTGTATTTTTTTGGCGGGAAAGTATTTTAACAACTTCTTTAAGGGGGCGCGTGCGCGTTCTAACGTGATAGGAGTGTAAATCAACCCTCCTCCCCCCACCCTCCCAACCCTTGAGCGCGAGAGATTAATAGAGACGCGAGATAAATTTCCATTCAAGACCAAAGCACGTGCGGTTTCAGTCGCAGAATACATTAAGGGAAATATTGATAGTTTTGAGTTGGGATTGAACTAGACTTACCTTTGAGCGTGTTGAATTCCCCAACTGGGACGTCACGCACGTGCGGTTTCATTCTCAGAATACATTAAGGGAAATATTGATAGCTTTGAGTTGGGATTGAACTAGACTTACCTTTGAGCGTGTGGAATTCCACAACTGGGACGTCACGCTTTGAAGTCTATTGACTCAAGTGGAATTCTTAGAAAAATTCCGAATTCATTGTTTCACCATGGATAAATAATGTGCGTGAAAAAGATAGGATTTGCAACTCCCTCTTAGGTTGCAATATAAAAAACACTGGACATAAGAAAAAATACTGTTTTGTGTGTGGACTGTGGAATAATTGAGTCGTTAAATTTAATTCTTCATCTGTTTTTTATTTGTATCAATTAAGGTTTGAAATAATTGGATCAGTTAAAAAAGGAATTATTTTTCAATTATGAGATGGTTTTATTTATTTTAAATATTATTATTTTTCGGTTTCTTTTAATTTGTAACTATGATAGACGTTCATTGGGTAAAAATTGAAAACCAATATATCTAATTGAGAAGAAAAACGTTATTAAAAATAATTGTTTTAATTAAAATAATAACAACGTACTGGAATTCTCGCAAATCAGTAGAATCGTGGAAGCTCTGGTATATTTTAAAACCTGGAAAAAAGTTCAAATTGAAAAAATGTTTTTATTGCAATTTGGGGAAGCCTGTTTTTAGGGGATCTGTTTATAATGGTTTTTCCATAGAACGCCTGTAAAAATGTTTTCCTCTCAGTACACCAATGCGTCAGGCAAATGCTATCCTAAGAGTGTTTTACTAATTTTGGCAAATAATTAACTTTCATTAAGAATAAATTAAATAGGGGTAAGAATGTTTCAGGTGCGAAATTAAAATTATTAAAGTAGAGGGTATGTATTAAAGGGATAGTATAGTGTTTTATTCCGGCTATGATAAAGTTTTCATAGTTTTAAAAACCGGAAAATGTGAAAACTAAGCTAAATTGTCATTCAAAATTAATTTAAAATATTCAGTAAGAATAAAAGAACTAGTAGGCCCAGTAAGAATTTTTCAGATGCAAAATTAAAATTACTTTAATTTTTTTAAAGGATTAATAGCATTTAATTTCCAAAAATCGCTACGGTTTTTCTTAGTTTTAAAAACTAGAAGATGTCTATTAAGTTGTTTGAAATTAATGACGTCATAAAAACGGGTCAAATGTACATATGAAATACACCGAACATGCGAGCATTGAATTTTACACTATACTATCCCTTTACGAAGCTATATAAAAATTTCTCTTATCTTACTTATTAGAAACGATGTTACTTATGTCTTGAGGGTACTTACAAATATGAGCTCCATTGACTTTTTTGTCGTCGTGTCGTAGCTGTTGATAATGAACACTAGCCGCGACGGAAATCACAACGTGTCGGTTTAGTTCAATTCAATTCAGTTTTGTAGTAATTTTTTTTTTCATGTTTGAAATGTTTCAATAATTATTATTATATCACTACTTGTTTTTATATTTATTTATTTATTTATTTATATATTTATATTTGTTAATTAACGTTCCGAGTCTTTTTAAATCTATTTAATCGGTATTTAAATTTAGCGACGCGTTCGCATTGACTTCAATGTTCTTCGATGGAATTTTGTTTTTTAAACTACGCTGAAATATTTTAATTGTTTTTTATTTTGTTGTTATTTCGGAGTTTCAATTTTAATTTAGCACTGTTTAGTTAGTTGTTAGTTAGTTTAATAGTTAATTCGAATGATCAGGGTAGGAAAAATAAATTTTCTATTAAATATTATTATTGAAAGGCGAATCTCGGCACGAGACTTTGAAAATAATTCACGAATAATTTGAATATATTCATCTTTGGGGGAAGAATAAACCGATTTTAGCGCCCCTCCCCCTTCGCGTCAATTCGAATCTTATTGCAGGAATAATTCCGTCACTGATTTGCCAATAAGTTCTAGGGGCGTTTCCCCCGTTTCGGTTGGTTAACTGAAAATAGAATTTAATTATTAGTTTTATTTTTAATTTTATAGTGTTTAAGTCTTTTATCAAAACGAATAATTTTTTTTGTTATTTTAAGCTTAATAATGAAAGATAACTCATTATCACGATTAGTTTATGCAGTTTTTTTAATACGTTTTTTTAAGATGTGTCTGACTGAAATGGGCGGGCCCTACGTTTAGCCCCTCCCATTTTAGTGCCGCACATGGGAAATTAACTCCTGTTAAAGTAAATTGATATTTACTTGCCAGTTATTTTATATCGTTTTATTTGTAACTCATGCATGGCCAAGTGCGTTTGACTACAATGGGCGGGTCTTACTCTTAGCCCCTCCCATTTTAGTCCCGCACATGGGAAATTAACTTCTGTTAAAGTAAATATCACTTGCAAGTTCATTTACATCGTTTTATTTGTAACGCGTACCTCGCTAAAGTGTGTTTGACTAAAATGGGCGGGTCTTACGTTTAGCCCCCTCCCATTTTAGACCTACACATGGGAATATAAGTTAAAAGTAAAACTTTTGAAATTGCGTTCCACTAGCATACCCGTATTTCTACCCAGTTTCTTAAATATTAATGCAGTTTTAAATTGGGTGCTATAAATATATAGTATTTATAGAGTAATGCATGCACTTCAAAGTAAAAACATTCATTGCCACTACCCCTTATAAATACCAATGGAAAACGGCAATACGGCATACGTTAACGTATGCAAATACGATGTTTACAAAAACAAACTCTACTGAATTTATTTCAAAAATAAACTGCCAGGGCTTTTTGTCGGGTGCAGAGTTTCAATAAAATAGTGGGATATCTTTTCTATGAGTATCTTTGAATCGAGCTCACCTTTATAGAAGACTTTTCCTTCCATTTTAGGACACGTTAGACCCTGAAAATATTATTTTACACAACGTTAACTGATCGCCTAGCTTCCATGGAAAGAAAAAAATACTCCCCAACTAAAATTTTGATTCAATTTTTTTTATTCCTTTTAAAAAAATATTCCTCCCATTTAGCTTTACCTTCCTATTCCCCTTCCCCCTCCCCTCCCCTAGTTACATCACGCCAAGAAGAATAAGGTAGATCAGGTGGTTTAGGTACCGTGAAATAGCTATTCAACTTATACATGGTATAGAAGTTTCGACTCAAAATTGGTTTTCCATAGAATCATGTCCCACTGTACTTCACTCAAAAAATTACCATCCTTTTTTGTAACACCCCCTGTATGTAATTTGAAGTTAATGGTCGATTCTCAACCACCTTATCTATTAATACTACTTCTTCTTCATATTAGGGAGGGTGTGGGGTGTCTTTAGTCTTAAAAGTAGTTCGATCTGCTGTTGGGGGGGACAGGGTAGGGGTGGAGCTTCTATATCGCCTCTCTATCTGAACCCCCCCCCCCAGTCCACGCCCTCCCCTCCCGCCGACGCCGCAAAAACCCATCGACTAAATTTTTACATTAAAATCTAGGTCGGGTGTGTAAGTTTTTTATTTTGTTCAGTTTGACTGGGGTAACGGGTGTAAAGGCTAAGGTATGGTGGCTATATCCAAGGGTGATTGTGGTTTGGCTTTATTACACGGGATACGGTGAAGATATGGGGAAGTTTTTTTTTTAAACTCACGGCTTTCCTATGGAAATCGATGTTCGTCCGAATGACTCGGTTGTTTAATGGAAAAGTAGTTCGGAAATTGTTACCCAGGGGAGCCTTCGGGTTCTTCTCGTAGCCTTGCTTAAGACTGCGCAGCTGGAACAACTGTCCATACGACCAACACACGCGATGTAGAGAGAAAAGGAGAGAGAGAGAAAAGAATTGGGAAGAAAATTGTTTTAAGAATTATGTTATATAGGGAACGGAAAATTTTCCCTAGCTAAACGTCACAAGACTGCTTAGCCAATCAGACGCCTTCTCTGACTAGCCTTACACTATGTAAAGTTCGCCGCCATTTTGGCGGAAAGAGGAGCGGCCGTTTTAAGCCACGCCCCCCTCTGTTGTCTCTATCGTAAGAGATCACCTATGGGACTTAGCCCCGGTCCCCAATTGTAAACATCTACTTTAAATAAACAAATTGAAATTGAACTTCGAAAATATGTTGTTAACAAGTTGACCGTGAAAGAAACAAGATGTCCCTTAAAAATATCTATAGTTGTTGCTCGAAATTGGCTCGAAATTTAGTACTTAAAATGGCCACACCGCGACGCTGCGTTTTCTACATTACTCAGTCTCTTATAGGTCTTTGGTTAGTGTTAATTGGGGAAAGTTATTGATTTGATTCGATTTTACTCGCCTGTTGTTTCGTGATGTAAATGGGTTTGTTCATAACAATCCACGTGACCGTTTCGTAACAGCCGGGAGTCGTGAGTGACCCCTCGTACGTCAGGAAGCTCTCCGTGTCCGGAAGTAGTTCTTTTATCGAGATATGTTCTAATAACGTCGTTTGACCTATAACCCCCCAATCCCCCAATTTTTTTTAAAAAAAATAATAAAAAGGGAACTCCCTTAATTATTAAGGTAATTAACTTTAATTTATGTATTAATTATTTATTTAATTACCTCTGTGTGTGATATGATGTAATTGGCTCGTTAATATTCTTAATTCAGTATTGGATAAATCACCGATCTGAAAATATGATTTAACAAATCGGAAGAAGTTAATTAGTAACGTTAGTTTTAATTAGAATTCTGAAAGAGTGTAGGTTGAAGCGAAATTTCCACGAATTTTTTTAATCTAATTAGAAATAATTAATAGTAATTACCTGAAGTAATATTGATATGGCGACGATTCCGTCTGTATTTCTTAAGTTAATGGCTTCTGATAAATTATTGTGGATGTCAACGTTGTAGCCAAAGAGCTGCAACTGCAATATCAAATGCAATATTAGTATGTTATAAATAAACGCAAATATGGCAATGATACAAAATCAGTTCAGTTAAATTTTACAGATCCTAAATTGGTAGAGAATTAAACAAGACGGCCCAAGGGCTCGTAATAGTAGCCATATCGTACGAGTGAATAGCCCCTCTATACCCTACCCTAATGAGTGGATAACCCCTCTATACCTTACCTAATGAGTGAATAGCGCTATCTTTTTCAATGCTTAAATGATTTACCGTGCATAAAATCAGAGTGAATAGCCCCTCGATTCCCTACTCTAAACAGTGATTAAATTATGACCGTATAAATTTACTTATGCTGTAATTCTAATATTCCGGCGAATCGAAGAACAGATAGTTTTTAGTGATAATCCCTTCGATGAGTTTACAACATAGACTTATGCCGATGCACACTTATCGCATCTTATAAATTTCTAACAAGGACTTATGCCCAGAAACTTTTGAAAGAGAAAGTTTAGTTATAGTGATTACGCATTTTAGTGCAGGGCTCCCATCTGGTCTCTAAAATACCTAAAAGTCTCTACTTTTTGGGTAGGTCTCTAAACCACCCTAAAATTGCCATTTGGTCTCTAAACCACCCTATTTTCAAAAATTCCCGTTTTTAATATTCCATCTAAAATTTTTTGCAACAGTAAAACTACTCTCACTCCGATCCACGGGGAATTATTAAACGCTTTAACCTTTACAAATGACCTTGGCAATATCTCGCCAATTTGAACTATGTGTTTCCGGTTTTTCTTATTGGCTGGTGGAACTGTGTTTAGAAAGTAAATTCGTCTTGGCTCGGAGAGGTTTATTTTGGTTTCCCAACTTTTTTTGTGATAATTCCGTACAAATAAAGATCTAATTTTGATTTTGAATTGGTCTCTATTTGGTTCCTATTTCCAAGAATTTGGTCCTTATTTTACCCTATTTTTGCCGTGAAAGGTCTCTTTTTTCACTATTATTTTAAGGAATTTCTGTGGGAGCCCTGTTAGTGATTATCCCCTCGAATTAACTTTAGCAATGCTAAAATGATCAACCGCATAACGCTCATTTAACACTATGTTAGCTCTATCTAAACCCACATTTGAATTAACCGCCAAAACGTTCCAGTCAAACATAACATAGATGACGATAGCTACCGAACGAGAACGAAACACATGAGAAGCGCGGTAGGAAATGGGGAAAATCGTTATCTATTTAATTAGCACATATATAAAAAGAAAATAAATATAAAAACCCCAAACATACAAATTCATAAGTATCCGACCCCACAGATCAAAATTCAAAAGTATTCGACCCCACAGATTAAGAGGTACCCCACCCCACATCACACCGACATTTTAGAGATAAAAATAAATAATAAAAAACTCGGAGTTTCTATCAAGTATCTATGGTTCAGTTGGTAGAATGTCTGCCTGTTGCGCCAGCGTCCCGGGTTCGATTCCCGGGTCTGACCTGAAAAATTTTTAATTAAAATTAAATCTTTAACCGAGCTCAGTTACCCCAATGGGTGGGTTGTGGTAATATAAAGTTCCTTTTAAGCTAAAATCTGACGATAACGAAAGCGAAAACTCCGGCCACAAGTACTACTACTACTACTACTACTACTACTACTACTACTACTACTACTACTACGGCTCGGGTCAAACTAAGAGCCTATCGTATACTACGATATGGCTAAAAAGGATTGAATGTTACACCGGTGTATTGCGGGTTGTAGTTTTACAGGGGCTGGTAGGAAATACATTATTCTTTTTACCCCTGGAGGTTCGGCATTCAAAATTTCGACTTTTTTCAATAAAAAATAAATAAGACCTTTCTTTATGAATACATTATTATTTCCTTAAGCCTTGGTTCTTTATTTTTTAAAAAACAATTTCACGTGCTTCAACGATTAAGAGTAATACCACGTGATTTGTGATGGTTATCCCCCGTTTTCGACTAGCAAAGTCATTCTGTAGCGTTTAACGATAAAGTTTATATATTATAAAAATAAAAATCAATAATGTCAGAGCTGAGGGGTTTAAGCGTCGACCGGTGATGTGGGATTTGGTTAAAGATTATAGTATGTAATAAAGTTTGGTATCGTTTTGGGTGGAATAAGGAGGGTGCCGCCCTGTTTCCGCACCCAAAAAGAGATAAATAATGGCCATACCTAAAAACTAAGAACCCCGCTTCATCGAGAGATTATTATTTCCAGCGACTTTAAAAGTCCCATTTATATTTGGCATGCAGAGACTCGCTACTCGATCTACAGGGTGGGACGGACCAAAACCGATCCTTATTTGTCAGGGTAGAAATTTGTGGCTGCAACCTGACCTCCCTATTGAACCTAACCTGAACTTAATCTAAGCCTAACTTCCCTTACAAAATCTGAACCTAACCTGAACTTAATCTAAGCCTAACTTCCCTTACAAAATCTGAACCTAACCTGAACTTAATCTAAGCCTAACTTCCCTTACAAAATCTGAACCTAACCTCACATAATCTGAACCTAACCTCACATAATCTGAACCTAACCTCACATAATCTGAACCTAACCTCACATAATCTGAACCTAACCTCACATAATCTGAACCTAACCTCACATAATCTGAACCTAACCTCACATAATCTGAACCTAACCTCACATAATCTGAACCTAACCTCACATAATCTGAACCTAACCTCACATAATCTGAACCTAACCTCACATAATCTGAACCTAACCTCACATAATCTGAACCTAACCTCACATAATCTGAACCTAACCTCACATAATCTGAACCTAACCTCACATAATCTGAACCTAACCTCACATAATCTGAACCTAACCTCACATAATCTGAACCTAACCTCACATAATCTGAACCTAACCTCACATAATCTGAACCTAACCTCACATAATCTGAACCTAACCTCACATAATCTGAACCTAACCTCACATAATCTGAACCTAACCTCACATAATCTGAACCTAACCTCACATAATCTGAACCTAACCTCACATAATCTGAACCTAACCTCACATAATCTGAACCTAACCTCACATAATCTGACCTTGGAAACTTAAAGCTAGAAAGATCTGATTTCAAGAATAATACAACGACACTCAAAATCAGAGTCTTCGCATTCTGATCCGTTCCACCCTGTTCGCGTTAGTTCGCCTTCTTGAGGAACCAAAAAGGTTTTTAAAACGATTCTTTCGCGTGGAATCGAGTAATTTGGAGTGTCTGATGTCCAGTCTCTCTCCTAGATGCGAATTGTACCAGCCCAGCTCTCTTATACTATATATTTTGTAACCTGACTAGAAAGGACGAAATTATACTAATTAAGCCCCTCCCCCTCCCCGCCCGCCCGCCTGCCCTCTTAAGAATCTTCAAGGAGCTATACGGGAAATAAGCATTCTTTTTAAAATGACCCTCAATATGCAAATTTACGTACGCTCTCTGGACTGCAGTGCTGGGGAGTATGGTCCTATACCCGCTTAACTTCTTATGTTCTTACGTGGTGATAATTTTTATAAATTTCCCCACTTTATTTTGGGCATTTTCTTGTCAGCTAGTGCAGTGTCTTCTTAACAAAGGTAGAGTAACTAATTAAGAAGAGATTGCGAATCTTCTCATGGTTTCATTGTAAAGTTTACGCAGTAATTGAGGATCAGGGTAAGTTAGTTGACGTCAGGGTGGGTAAGGTTAAAGGTTAGGGTTGACATTGGTCATGGAAGATTTGAAAGTGTTAAATGATTGAACAAAGTTCGGGGAAATAATTTTAAAAACAAAGTCATGGAATTTAATTTTAGTGTTGGAAAATTAGAAATTGCAATCAAGATTGAAGAGTGTTTGAGTAGCGTTGCTTTTGCTGCAATAATTATGTGATTGAATGATAATTAACAGTTAAGTTGTTGGTGACGCAATAATATTCATCTACCTAGGCCTAATAAAACATAAATTAGGGATAATCAAATTAAGGGACCCAGCTTTAAAAGTCAACTCAAGGAAGTTTGATATGATCTGAATTATTAAGTGAGATTAAACTTAAGAAAAATTGCGATGGTGGTATTTATATTATAAATACCCTACTGTATATATTTTAACAAGTTTCCACGCATACTTTCTACAAAATTAAAAAAATAACAAAATCTAACATTACGCGGGAGTCAAGTTTCACGCTATTTATGAAGTCGTGAAGTCGTTATTGCCAGGTTGGTGATCGAGCTTTGAATTTGCAATTTGTTTTGTAGGTAGAAGCGTGCATGTTAGAATAGGTTAAAACAGACGCGCGTTCGTTTTAGTGGCACAGTGCATGTGGATACTCTTTTTGTGTATGGCGTGATGGGACACGAGTTTCATCGCGTGAGCTTTTTGGCGTCGCTTCCGCCATTTGTCAAAGTGACAGGATTCCTTGTAGGACATGCCACGACACACCCCCTTCCCCTAGCTACATACACAACATGCACGCACATACTAAACTGATCCGCCCCCCCTTCTCCCCAATATAAAATGCAACCCCCCTTATAAGTGTATCACGGTGCCAAATAGAGTAGACCATGCAATTTGCAAAGAAAATGTTTTTATGGCCCATAGTTCCCATAAAATGTTTCAATAAAATCCTTTATTTTTTCGTAATGTATCCTAAATTATTCTAGATTATTCTAAATTATTCTAGATTATTCTAAATTATTCTAAAATATCCTAAATTATTCTAAAATATCCTAAATTATTCTAAAATATCCTAAATTATTCTAAAATATCCTAAATTATTCTAAAATATCCTAAATTATTCTAAAATATCCTAAATTATTCTAAAATATCCTAAATTATTCTAAAATATCCTAAATTATTCTAAAATATCCTAAATTATTCTAAAATATCCTAAATTATTCTAAAATATCCTAAATTATTCTAAAATATCCTAAATTACTCTAAAATATCCTAAATTACTCTAAAATATCCTAAATTATTCTAAAATATCCTATACTTTTTTAATTTAAGCGTATTAACCTTTCAATATAATTGTTGTTGCAATATACCCTCAACCTATGGGTCATTTTCTATGGAACTAAAAACATACTTCCTTTTAATAGATTTTTTTAGTTTAACCTAATTAATAATGCAGAGCTAAATTGTAGCAATACAAAACCTTCCTATGAAATCCCATTAAACAGAAGAAAAAATCGTATTTTTCCCCCATGACGAATTTAAATAGTCCCATAACATCCTATATAACCTAATCTTTATCCAATAAAACTGCACAAAATTATTTGTAAATAAAATTAGCTTAAGGCACTGTCTTTAATTGACAACATCGCGGTAGTTGCATCGTCGGGGAGGGTGTTTAATTAAGGACACACATACCTCAGCCGGGAAGACTAATCCCCCGATGGTATGTTCGGAACCCCGGTCATCGTTGAGTCCGAAATGCAGGTGCAACTCCTGGAACCTGTAGGTATAGGAGAGGGGACCACCGGTGATATTGACCAGGAATAACGAGGAGGAATTTACACGGAAGACTACGCTGTGACCGCTGTTTGACAAGAACCCCGTTATCTGCAATACCAGGAAATCAATCGTTAAACCTTGGTCTCTCTGTGAAGGCGGCGGCGAAAGGCCAATTAATAGATTGTCAACGTATTTACCCGGTGTTTATCTATATGGACGGATTTGAGATTGCGGTCGTATAGTAAGAGGTCCGGATCAACGTCCACCGGCGATTGCCGTCGACCGTTGTTGCACAATGTCCAAGTGGGATTCATGATCCCCCAGTACTCGGGCCCTGCAATTACAATAAAAACACTCGTATTATTTTCAAGCCCATATTCAGTTTGAGCCTTGGTATTGTGACTGAAAAACGAAGGGACATTCACTACACTCGGTGGCTTAATCCTCGGTGTCATTTATGGGTAGATTTATTTTCCCACTCTACTTCAACTAGGGTTCCCAGACAGTTAACCGCGATCTGCGTGGTTTTATGCACTGAACGCACTTCGATTTGTTATATCCGTTAAAATTTGAAAACGCCGTTGAAGTTACGGAACTGCCATAGTTAAGAATTTTTACAACCTCAAAATAAAATAAAGATTTGTTGCTTGTCCAGTTATCAAATGTATAAATAATTTTTTTTTCAACAATTACTACCCAAATATCGTTCGATACTGATTTGAATGTAAGAAGGTAAGAGTGGTTATCCCCTCGCTGCAAGAGCAAGAACTTCTCTCTGTTTAAGCTTCTGATAAGTTAATTGCGTAATTAGGCTGAGAATTTCCAGAATAAATTTCGGAGGAAGCTTCCTTAAGCCCGCACCGTAATTGAAAAATACAAAGAAATTTAATCAAATTTTCATATTTATTATATACCCCCCTTCTTGGACCACCTCGCCTAACAGTAACGGCATCTACCGTAAGCTAGATAAGCTTTGTTCGAAGCAATTTATTAAAACTCTTGGTTTTTGCATTCCATCAAATCCTCGAAGTAAATTAACCCGAGATTATCCAAGCCATTAAATTTTAATCGCGACCTCGTACAAGTTTAGATAGAGGAGGCGTTTAAGATGTGAAATTTATATCTTTTGATAACTTCGGGACTTACCTACGTTAATATACTTCTGATTAAATCCTAAAATAAACGAGATTCTTTTTGAGCTAATATTCAAACTGTTTTCTTTACTATGGTCGGGTTATATTACGTATCATTGCGCGATATTATTACACGTGGTGCGAACTTGCGCTACTGAGAAGCAAGTAGATCTCGGCTGTGGTTCGCTTTTTACGAAATCCTTTTGAAAATAAAGAAAAGGGAAATTCTAGAAATTCATCTCGTTTATACTTAAGGAAAAAGGGCAGCCATATTTTATTAGTTCTTTTCAACGGTTACGGAACACTCACTCGACGCGCCATCTTAGATTTTACTGGAAGAACGTTGTAACTCCAGTTAAGGACAAAAGTTTATTTATTTAAGTAATGAAATGAGGAATTTAATTGATTTTTTTTATTAAGAAGTTAATAATAATTAATTAGTTGGATTTCATTTGGGATTTAATCTAATGTTTAATTGTTAATCAATTTAAACTCGTTGAGACATTTAAATCATCTAAAAACAGGGTATATATTACCAAGGGAAAGTCAAGAAATTTTAAAATTGTAATGTTAAAAGTAATTGAAATTTATAATATTGTTAGGGTAATGTTCTAGCGTATGTTCATGGTATTTGGCATTGATAAGCACCGCAACATTCTAACCTATAAATTAGACCTAATTCAGACGCCTTGAAAATGTCTGGGGAAATTTAGGAATGAAATATTTGGGGCAACCTTGCAAGATACGTTTAAATTAAAAACATGGCGATGGAATGCGGGATACGTGATATGATATCAAGGTGGTATCAAAGAAATTCTTGGGAGAGTAAAAAGGACTCTATTAAATTTGGGGGAATTAATTTCGCTCCAGTGATTCCGTTGTTCATCCATGAACTATGATTAAAAGAAGCCTTTCCCCGTCGAATCTGCCTTACAGTTGGGGGGAGGGGGTGCAGGGAGGGGGTGACAGTCTTCAAATAGCGGACAGCAGCGATAATGAACTTAATCCTGACGCAATTAACGCGGCTTACTTCACTCGCCACTCCCCCTTCGACGCGCACCAAATCCCCCAGGCGACACCGACAACAAGATCTACAAGTCATATTAATATCGACAATCTACACTCTCTAGATAATATAATGTAGTAGATAGTGGACTTTTGTTGAAGAGACATCCAAAGAAATGGTCCCAATCTTTGTCACATTGCCTGTGAATTTGGGCTGGGGCAAGGAGATGAATTAGACGGAGAGGAAGATAAACGCTGAGGAAATAGTCCGAGGTCATCTACTTTGTAGTTCAAAGAAGATATTAATTTATTTTTATAACAAATTAGCATAAATTATGCGGTGATCTTGGGGGAATACATTCCCCAAAACCGCGCGCGTTTACCTTTTAACAGTGATTACTTTGAAATTAATTTATCTCTTGAAAGTCGCCTTGATAGGGTTTAAACTGCAACTAAAACGCGATCGAACCCGCTTCATGCAGCCAGCCACCCGAGTGTTATCACATCAATAAACCGAAACTAGTTTAAGTTTGTATAAGGATTTAAAAGGCTTATATGTTTGAAAAATGCTTATCTTTTGGTGGGGCGCTGGCTGTGTTAGGTTTGGGGTTACGGTTCAGGGATATAAGGGGGGGGGGGGCGGGTTGAGGTGCCCGCTTATTAGATTCGATGCTCCGAAATCAGTCTAACGAAAACACAAAGCTCTTTATGATAAAGTGGAAAATAAATAAGGCTTCTACCTAAGAGTGAAGAAGAAGCGTCCTCTAGCGAGCGCCTCAACTGTTTTATTAATTATCTTTGTTTATGGGCCGGTAACCAAACGCCCCCGCTCCTCTCGGCGCCACACCACACCACGCCAGCCACACCAGCGCTAAGCCGGGGCTCAAGCCCCACCATGATTTACAGCGAAGCCAAAATTAGCATAAAAGAGGAAGCCTAAGGTGTATATCTATATAAGCAACGTCTGAAACGCTAAATCAAAAATGAAAACTTTACAGCCTATATAGTTTACTCGGTAAAGTATTGTAGCGCCCCCCCCCCCCGAATCTCTACAATTGTCTCCCGACTCTTCGTTACTTAACGCCCATAATGTAGCCCATGGAATTTAAAAATTATACAATTTGGGGAGATTTATACAATTGGTAAAATTGTGTAAAATGGAACCTGCATGGGAAAGGCCTGGATTTGTAAAGCGAACGTTAATATAGTTTAAATATAAAAACAAGAGACGACACGAAGTTTTGAAATTTGTATAAAATGTAAAAGAAATGTTAGGAAAATTCTAAACTTTGTTTAAAATTGAAAGGAATTGTTAAGAAAATTCTAAACATTGTTTAAATTGTAAAGGAAATGTTTGGAAATTCTAAATTTTGTTTAAAATGTAAAGGAATTGTTTGGGAAATTTTAACATTGTTTAAAATGTAAAGGAATTGTTTGGGAAATTTTAAACATTGTTTAAAATGTAAAGGAATTGTTTGGGAAATTTTAAACATTGTTTAAAATGTAAAGGAATTGTTTGGGAAATTTTAAACATTGTTTAAAATGTAAAGGAATTGTTCGGGAAATTTTAAACATTGTTTAAAATGTAAAGGAATTGTTAGAAAAATTCTAAACATTGTTTAAAATTGAATGGAATTGTTAGAAAAATTCTAAACATTGTTTAAAATTTAAAGGAATTGTTAGAAAAATTCTAAACGTTGTTTAAAATTTAAAGGAATTGGTAGAAAAATTCTAAACGTTGTTTAAAATTGAAAGGAATTGTTAGAAAAATTCTAAACATTGTTTAAAATTGAAAGGAATTGTTAGAAAAATTCTAAACATTGTTTAAAATTGAAAGGAATTGTTAGAAAAATTCTAAACATTGTTTAAAATGTAAAGGAATTGTTAGAAAAATTATAATATTCGTATAAAAAGTAAGGAAATTGTTAGGGAGATTCTAAATTGTGTTTAAAATGTAAGGGAGTAGTAATTTATATTTAAACTAAGCTAAATTTAAGACTAGATTCGTGTATGATAAATATCTTTCTTTTTATCATAAACGCGAAAAATACAGTTGCCACTATTCATGTTGACTCGGGTTAAATTCATGATAATACTTTGGGATTTTTATACGGTTAATATTTGGAGAGTAGTAAATATATAGCTACACTTTGAGACAACGTTACCTGTCCCCAATTTAAAGGGTCATTTCAAGCCTGGTATCACTGCAATCCGGTGTATGGTTAAAGCCAGTAAAGTCGCGTCAAGTTATAATGGAGTGGACAAGTTACGCTAAATGAGTAATTAAGCAAAGTTTCGGGGACAAGTAAATTTCCACGTACCGGACTAATAGGGGAAACTTTGTCTTTTAATTTACTTCTGACCGCGCGTATCCCGACTTAATTGAAAGAGGGAGTTTGAAAACCCCGGGTTTAACCTACTTCCGAAGATGATGTAGCTCGAGTGTTCTTGGTAGACTCGAGTTTTAAATGTAGTTGAAAAATGTTTATGATTTTGGACAGAGTAATTTAGGTTTGCCTTATTTGAGGTAGGGGCGTTTAAGCGTAAATAACTCTAGTGCATATACGACAAAGGTATGTTTACTATTCGCCCCCCCCCTTTCTCTATCTCCCTCCATTTTGCGGTTAATGAGAACTCTGCTAATTAATTTACTGAAACCGTTTGTTAAAATTTGTTTGTAATACTTCCAATTTTTGGAACTTGCGAAGTGGTTAATTGTAGCGTATATTTTTGTAACGTAATAGCAATTAAAGTATATCTTGCAAGTACCAAAAGACCATATTTGCTTACCCGATATGCCGTCGTACGTCCACCATTCTTCCCAATTGGCTGATAAAACTGAAATTAGAAAGCATCTCATTAAAAATTAATATTATCTAAATATTCTGATTTCGTGTGATCAGGGATAGATTTAATTTTAGAAGTAGGAATGGAGAACAGAGTAATGTGGGACCCCCTTCCACAGGACGGGGAGGGGGGTATGAAAGAAGAGGCGCGAGGGTCATAGCGACAGAGGTAAAAAGGAATTACGTCACTATTTTTCTGGCCGTCCCCGTCAGCAACGTCATCAAAACGTAGCTGTTTAAGTGAGCCAATAAGATAATTTAAACTTTTCGTTACGTACGTGTTGGAGGGAGGGGCTCTATACTGGGTGGTCTATGCGTCGGAATAACAGAAGTAAATACTAACCGTTCCGTTCTCCATTCCTACTTCTAAAATTAAATTTATCTCTGGTGTGATTCGATCACTTTAATTTGAACAGTACGAAACAATGAACTGACCTATATGAAAGACGCCAATTAACGTAACGCACATTAACTGCAACGTCGATGACGTCATGACGCTAGTAGACAAGGTCTTCTTGACTGTTGTCAACCCCATTGAAATCCTCTTTCTAAATGTCTATGTATTACGATGTAGCTATGTTTGTAACTGTAGACATGTCGTGACATTGAATTTCGTAATGACGTATTTACAAGGAGACTCGACGCCGGTGCTGGTACTGGTACATCTGGAAATAGGGCGACGACTTCTCATGGTAAACGCTCCCTGGGGTGTCTCGGTGGCCCTAATTGAGGCCTTTGTCTAATATTGACGTCGAATGGTGTGACCAATAATCGAGCTAGCTTCAAAAGATTAATCCATTTATTGAGGAAAAATTTCCCGGGCTTGAAATTTTCCTTTCTTTTCAAGGACTAGAGTCTTCGGTCATTTTGAAATCTGCAACCAAGAGATAGAGAAAGAGGAATTAATTTTCATGGAAAAATTTCATGAAATATTAATGGGGTGGTTTTTAGTCCGCTTGGGTTATAGTCTACTATCTCCGAAATGTACTAGTACTCGGGGGATATGGCAGTAGATTCATTATTACGTATATTTTATGCTGCATCACGATATGGATTTCCCATTTTTGACCCTAATAACTTGTTTTCTAAAGGGAGTATGAAGAAAACGAAACGCGTATCAAGCACTGCACTAAATATTAACCCAGGTTGAAATGAACGTATAATCAACGTACTAAGGTGTGGGTTGCAATTCTGTTCAGTTCTCCTATTTGCCCAAGATTGTAATAACGGATTGGGGAAAAGTCTTTCGTTAGTGCGTAGCTACTTAGTAGTATAGCTCTACCAGATTGGGTGTCTATCCAAGATGGCGACCACGGATTGGGGAAAAGGTCTTTCGTTACGAGTGCGTAGCGGCTTAGTAGTATAGCCCTACCAGATTGGGTGTCCATCCAAGATGGCGACCCCCATGTTTCATCATTTAATTGAACGCCCCTACTAATTAACACTAGCCTTTAGTTACATAAATAAGCAATTCGGGTTTTGAGTTCTTAGCGTTCATAATCAGTTAGTCAAATTAAGCTGTACTTAGGTTATTTGAGCAAGACATATTGAAGCTACATTTTATTGTCTTAATTCCCACGATGGATAGATGCACTATGGTTATACAAGGCCATTGAATCAATATAAGTGGGGGGGGGGATTTCTATTTTGAAGAACAATTTAGAGTTCGTTGCCTCTGTCGTCATTAAGAAGACAACTTCTTTGAAGAAACCGGGCACCAGCTATAATCACTCATTGATTACTGCGGACATCTCTAGCTCACTCTCTCGCCCTTCTCACATAACGGCAAACCCCATTTTTATAAAATAATAAAAAAATATTTGTAGAAGAAAAGCGACGTTTGAAGAAAAATTACTGTGCAATTAAATCTGTAGGAACGGGAGCGCATAGAACCTTTTTTATTATTTCGGTTTAATTTATTTTACCGGTGTTTGTCTAAGACCATTGAGATATCAAGACGAGTACCTATATTGTATTTTAAAATTCTCTGACTTATCAGCTTTTCCAGGTACTGTGGTAACCCTTGGTTATTGTACGTATGATGTTCCTGGGGAGTTAGATTCAACTCCCGTGCGTTGATGTACTCCGTCTCTTGTTAGTTTTAATTATGTTAAAGTGAAGGTGTTAGGCGGCATACGCAATCTCGGATTTCTCGCGTTTATATTTGGGTGTTCCGAGTTAGGAAGGGGATGTTCCATTTTAGGGCCGTCATCTAGCTTTGAACCCATTTTTGTCTGGAAAAGTACGCGTTGTAGCAGTCTGAAAATGGGTCGAATCCATCGGCAATAGTTCAAACTTCACTTGTGTTCATTTTAGCAAATTATTTGACACTGAAATATCTGATTTTCCAAAAAGTGTATTCTGAGGTAGTAGATTTTAAAATATATTCTTTAATTTTTTTCTATATAGGAATGGATTGAAAATGAATGAAAGACCGCCTTAACTTCATTGGCAATTTATCAAGTTCGCAGCGGACCGCGGTGACGTCACAAAGGTAGGATCCTTGTTATTATTTTCCAATTTAATTCGTTATCAGCGAATCGCTGTGCAATTCATTGGTGCGGCGTTTAAATTTCGATTGTTGAAAGTCGATCGAGTTTCTCTTCAAAGATAGATATAGCTTTTCTTGTCTGATTCCTTTAAAGAGTAACGAATAGTATCAATTCTTTTATCGCTGACGTAAGAAGGATGTGCGCGCAGTCCAGCGCCCAGAGCCTTAAGCTGCAGCAGAATTCTTGCTGGCTGTCTCTTTTTGACTCTTTTTGGGGTTAAAACAAATGGAAACGGCTCACTTTTAGAGACGCCAACCACACTATACCTATAGTCCTATACGCTCCCACAGATATCGTAGTTGCACGTGCTAGGCCTAGTGGGGAATAGACTAATATCAAGAAGTGATATCTAGTTTAATAGGGAGAAGGTATAAGAAGCATAAGTATTCGAGCGCCATGTTCCAGTCCCGCTTTCAAAATACAAGGGGGGAAGTAAAAGGAGGCCCCGGGCTATTTTGCCTCTCCCCAGTCGGAAAATACAAGTAATTTTCGTCATTCGCGTCGCCACGCTGACGTGAGGTTTCAAGAACCAATGAGATGCTGGTTGTAATTTAGAAGGGTGGGGATTAACTTCGGAGTACCTACTATACGTTTGGACTGGAGATAAAGCTGCTGGAAATGTGCAGGCGAATTTATACCTTCCCCCTAATAAACTATAGATATCACTTCTTGATAATATCTCAGATATTTATTTTGCTGAATTTACACATAATTATGTTTCGGAGAATTGAAGCGCTATAGAATTTCGTGGAAACGTTACACGGAATTTTACTTACAACGAAATTACGATAAAAATTCATAGATTACTCAGAATTCAGAAATCTTTCTTAGAAAGACTCCCTTATATGTTTATCGGGTATGACCATAATTTGATGCCTGCATTTTGAAGGTATCGATTTTAAAAGAGTGGTTATACCCTCTCCACCGCGTTTTTTATTTTTTTATCCGTCAAGCATTTAAAGGGGTGGACAGAACATTGTGTGCTTGGCCGCCGTACATGGGCCCCGTACACGACTCTTCCCCGTGATCGATTAGGCCCCTGTCACCTGACACTGTTATTAAGCCCCTAGATCCTGGCGACACGCCTTTCTCCCCGCTGTCACTCGATACCGTTCATCCCAGAAAGCTTCGCTTTTTCTTGGAACATTGTTTTCAATAGAGAATCTTATTCTTATATATAAAAATAAATTTGATCTTCGGCCTTCGACGCCGACAAGCGCCCCTATCATTTTAAAAAACCAATTTTAATCTTGGAAATTTAGCGACAAAGAAATCTCAACTAATTTTCTCTGTTGGTTTATAGTGGCGTCTGCTAAATGGAATAACTTACCCATACGGGATTGGTTGAATTCTCACGTATCTCGTGCCACGAGAATTTTGTTAATAAAAAGGCAAGGCGTTACGTGATTGGTCGGAGGTCCTTCTTTAAAATTATCCTTAAAATCTGAACCTAATTTGAAATAATTTTAAAATCATTCGGAGGTATTTATTTCCTGAATGTTTGACTATGCAGACTGGTCTTATAATTAGTAGAAGAATCGATAAAAAATCACTTGATTTTCTACTTCACCCTCCCTTTAATCTTGTGTTACCTGAACTTTGATTTTAACAGAGAAAATTAGTTGAGGTCTATTTGAGGCCTAATTTATATTCTATAAGTTTATATTTGTGGTTTTATCAAGAGATCTTTAAAAGTTTAGTTTGAAAAATTTAAAATCTTCGGTCGCGTATTAAGAATTCTTTGGGAGAAAATGGAGAAGATCTTGAATATTTGATGGAAACTCGGGTTCGGGATTAAAACCACTTATAATGGGTAGGTAGGCTTTAGAAACTGGTCTTTTTGAAAAAGCGCTTCTCCTCTCTGTATCTAAAGACCGAACTAATAAAGATTTAATAATAATAATAACAATAATATCCCTGGGGAAGAACGAGGTTGGTGCGGACTAAGTACTATACTACAAAACAATGAACCACAGGTCTTCTATCTATTGTACGGGGATCGAACTGCTTCGTAGATGGAATGTCCAAAATTAAGAACTGCCCAGCTTAAGTTCTGTATAACGCCATAATATTCTTAATTAAAATATCCTTACAATCAACTAATGGTCTCCTTAAAATGATTTGGGAAAATAAAATTAAATTAAGAAAATACTCAGGGAAGACTAACTTTAAAAGTAATTATCTAGGAATTATAATTTGAAATTTATTTTAAAACCCTGTTGTACCTGAACAGGTTATAATATTGCTGGTAAGAATGTTCATAGTTCAACAACCCAGTCTACAGTTTGCACGGTATCCCTGTAAGAATTTGGTAGGGGGGGCGGCAAGGCGGCAGTTGACGTGAATAAAATGCTTTTGGAAGGGAATTTCCTGTAAGGCCCCGGCGAGTATACCTTTCGTTGTGGAAGGGGGGGGGAGCCCCATTGTTATTTCGGCCAATGATTGATGACATTTATGGATAAATGACAGGCCTATAAGCTGATAGGATAATAATAAAATGTTTTCCAGGCCCGGGATTACCAAAAAGGCCCCTTTCTCTTCCTATAGGCCCCCGCGCGCAACTTACTTTTCTATGGGGGCCCAAGTTTTCGGCATCGCAACTTTACCTTAGATATTGAAAATTTATAAACGCGTTGCCTCTGCCCGTCTGCCCACCCGCCGCTTGCTTGCTTTACTGGTCCGGAATAATGTATCACGCTGTCCGCTCTATGAAAGTATCAAAGGGAAAATATACCCCCCCTTCTCTATCTTAAATGTATTCAATTGACCCATGAATATTCAACTGCGGTGTGTTTCGTCTAGAGGAAGAGATAAAATGGGAGTATGTTTTGGAACTTGGTGTCGATTTGTTTTGGGTTATTTTAATTAACATGGATATGTATGTACATGGTGTTGCTGATAAGTCTGCATGCATAAATTAATGTGGATGTTCTTTGGGAAATCAATTTTGAGTCGAAAATGTTCTATACTTCTATCAATGACATTTTGTTTGACCTAAGGGACAATGCTGTTTTAGAGTTAACATTGCATCCAGAGTATTTGACCTATGACCCCTTTAATTAAATTAAGAAACTGATTTAGACAATGATTTCTAATTGAATTAAGGGGTCATCCCTAAAACACCCCAATCAATTCATAACTGAAACTGTGGCCCTTGTGGTAAACAAAATGGAGATAGAAGTTACATTTTTGACCTATCCGCCAATTCAATTCAATTCTTATTGTTGATTTTATTGATATAATAAAAATGTATTTATTTCTTGTAAGTAGTGAGGAACCCCTCACCATAAGTAATCTTAATATTATGCCCAGCCATTCAGATTCGCGAGTGTATTTGAATGTATTCTTAATACGTATTTGGTGGCTGGCATTATTTGGCGGTATAGTGGTGCAGTACACGCTGCTCGGGTTGTATCTTTGTATATACGAATACATAATGGGGACAGGGGGGTATGCCCCCTTTGGAAGTTTTGTGAGAGAATGCACGCATTGATTTAATTTTGGGGTGGTGGCGTCTAAGTATCTCTCTGGAGAGCGAGGGCAACTTGAGGCCTTAAAATTACCAAATTGCACCAGCTCCTTATTTCCCCCTTCCCCAAGACGTAGAAGCCCCCCCCCCCCCGTTTTAAAAAGGGGCCTCGTATTGGCGTAATTAAAGTTTCAGAAACCTGCTTGGCAAAGTTATTTAAAATGTAATGGAAAACCATTACTTGAAGTGTGATTCAATTGGACACACTCGGCGGTGCTATAAATAGGGTCTTATGTGTCAGTGTTAACATTGACCTCTTAATATCGGGGTCATCCGTGAAACACGTTAGGGGGTGTTTCATAGGGTCACAAAATGTCGTGAAGATTATACATTTTGGACTCAAAATAGCTCAACTGTACTATGGTCCAAGGACAGTGGCGTTTGGAACAGAGCCTGTATATACATATTGCATTGATGAGAGAATAATGAATCAGTTTATATTTTTGTCGTTTCCTTTGTTAAAGAGGGTCAACCTTTAAGTCCCTGCGTCAATCTGAATTTGCTGTTAGAATTGATACTATGGCGTATTGATACTCAATTGAAATTTGAGTATTCACCGTAAATAGAACGCGTGAATATCTAAGTAACCGTACCGTATCTTTACTCTTATTATGGAAGCCGCTCTTGGAGAAGTTGAGACACGCTGAATATAAAGTAAAACCATTTAATAGGCATTAGCGATAAGAATAGCTAGCGTGAGACCCCCACCCATCCCCGCTACCCTCTACCCCGGCCACGCTAGCCCCTAAATCACCGGCCTCTATTTCCGATTAGCCGCGACTGCCCATAGATCCATGGAACCACAATGTGTAGTCGGACACTTGCCCTAAAAGTTATCCCTGTCTGACTGACTGATAATTAAATGAAAGCTAAGAAAAACAAACCCTTGATTTCTTTTTATCTATTTAGGAAACTGAACATTAGTGTTAATTTTAACGAAAGATTTAATTAACCTCAATCCCTTATTACCACCATCTTGGACAAATGACATTCGTATCAGAAAGGCATCATACACCTTCTTTGATTTGGTGCACGTCCATTTGAATTAAACCGTTATTATTTAATATAATGATTGATATCAATATCATATCTTTAGCGGAACTTTATGGTATACTTGAAAAATAGAGTAATTTCGGTAGAGAGGGAAAGTGTATCCCCAACGTTGGGGGCAACATTGTAAGAGGGATTACTATTCGCCCACGAAAGGGGGGATATCACTAAGGTAAGAGATAGAGAGAGGGTTATGACGTTGCCATATATGAGAAAGAAATTATTCTATTATCAATTGAACAGCAGGCCATCCGCCGCCTCCATCTTTCAAAATGGCGGCTGAACCCGGGCCATTTGTAATTCAGTAGCGCAAATCTGGGTAATTGTCCGATTCGGGGGTATATAGCGCGGGTGATTTGCTTGACGTTTAAGTTTTAACTGGGCTTCGAAGGCTTTTATCTTTTGAAAGGAAAACCAGCAAAAATGGCAATTTATACTTAATACTCAAAACTTAAGGTAATAAATGAGCCGTGTACCCCCACCCTTCTCCCCCTCTCTCCCTCAAGCCAGCCAGCCAGGGACCCTCTGTGCTCTAAGTTTTAGACATTTTTACGCTATTCTTCTTGCCCCCCCCCTAACGCGTTACTTACGACTTTGACGTGGGGGTAAATGGTAATTTATAAAATTTTAAAATGCACGCTAGACTCGATCGTGTTGGGGAAATAAATGGTGCGATCGCGTTAAGACACGCGTGACTTCAAATAGGTATGAAGAATTATCTATGTCTATGGTTTCTTCTTAGGTTATATAGATGTACCTGCCTACGGTTTTTAATAATTAGCCGAAAATAATCACTTAAAAGAGCTACATTTATATAAAATTTTAGTTAATTTTATGCAAGGTGTTGTTTTCTGAAAATGGGTGGGGAAACATCAGGTCAATGTCTGGGAATTTTGAAAATGGGTGTGAAAACATCAGGTCAATGTCTGGGAATTTTGAAAATGGGTGTGGAAACATTGGGTAAAAGTCTGGGAATTTTGAAAATGGGTGTGAAAACATCAGGTCAATGTCTGGGAATTTTGAAAATGGGTGTGGAAACATTGGGTAAAAGTCTGGGAATTTTGAAAATGGGTGTGGAAACATTGGGTAAAAGTCTGGGAATTTTGAAAAATGGGTATGGAAACATTGGGTAAAAGTCTGGGAATTTTGAAAAATGGGTATGGAAACATTGGGTAAAAGTCTGGGAATTTTGAAAAATGGGTATGGAAACATTGGGTAAAAGTCTGGGAATTTTGAAAAATGGGTATGGAAACATTGGGTAAAAGTCTGGGAATTTTGAAAAATGGGTATGGAAACATTGGGTAAAAGTCTGGGAATTTTGAAAAATGGGTATGGAAACATTGGGTAAAAGTCTGGGAATTTTGAAAAATGGGTGTGGAAACATTGGGTAAAAGTCTGGGAATTTTGAAAAATGGGTATGGAAACATTGGGTAAAAGTCTGGGAATTTTGAAAAATGGGTATGGAAACATTGGGTAAAAGTCTGGGAATTTTGAAAAATGGGTATGGAAACATTGGGTAAAAGTCTGGGAATTTTGAAAAATGGGTATGGAAACATTGGGTAAAAGTCTGGGACTTTTGAAAAATGGGTATGGAAACATTGGGTAAAAGTCTGGGAATTTGAAAAATGGGTATGGAAACATCAGGTCAATGTCTGTGAATTTCAAATCAAAATATTTGGCTTGTCTACAAATAAAAAGGGAATATTTGTCAGGACATAGCCGACTTGTATTAATAATACAAGTCGTCTATGGTCAGGAAAAAGAACTTCTACACAGTCATGGAATGAAAATATCAGATAAAATTAAAATTAAATTTGACTTTTCTACAAATTAAAATTTGTCACGAAATTCCTGGTAAAATAAAGACCATTCCAAATTTTATAATTAATGCAAAATTGTTTTCAATCCTGCACGTTAATTCTCCCTTGACATATCCTTTCACAACTAAATTTACATCGGCGACATAAATTATACGGTATGAAAAGGTGCTACGTTAACAAAGGACTTCGTGGTGGGTGCTGCTATAATTGAATGGCGATTCTTTTAACACCTAGCTCCATTACCTTGTTTTTAGGATATCATTTGAAAAAGCAAAGTACTTTAATCGACCCCCGAAACAAAACACTTGGAAGACAAAAAGAAACGCGTGTGTTCTATTTAACATAAGTGTTTCTTCAATAAGCGCTCGAGATAACTTCGCCTTTCATCAAGGCAAACTTAAAAGTATAAAAATTAAATCCAAAAAGGTCGTTAATTATGTCGCGCTTACAATAGCAACCCTAAAAAAGGGGGCAAACAATCGATATACGCCCTCTCATAGACCTTTTCAATTGTAAAATTGCGCTATTCTAATCCTCGCCTATCGCCATCGTTACGCCAATAAACACCATAAAGCCTAAAGCGATATTTAACTAAATGGTTGGTATAACTAAATCTCTGCGGTCGAAGGACCTTTTCGATTCAATACCCTTGCTATTGTTAAGTATTTAAGCCATGATGATAGACTAAAGGTAGATTTTATGTATCGCTCGTATGCAAATTGAAAAAGGTCTCGCGTCTTTTAACTTAAGGCTGCATGCTGGAAGGCCCATTGGGGGGCATTTTTAAATCGCCGACTTAAGTGTTTGGTGCATGGCCAAATTTATGCTAGATGGATGGTATAAAAAAAATTCACTTCTTGCAGTCTTCCAAGGCAGGGCTCGTGGACCACATAAATAGTTCTTTCTTGCAGGTGAAAAGAGTCCCCAAACCCTTTTGCCCAAACAGAAAGTAGTCGTCCATAAAATTGGAGTTTAAGAAATTGATACTTAATTCGGGAAAAACACGTGATCAAAAACTAACGTATGGAAACCCCATGGCAACTTTTCAACCTAGAACATATATGTTCAAGCTATAGATAGTGGGTCGACAAGTGTTGCCAATGCAATTGCGAGTGCAATTCAATTACCGCTATCTACAACAGACTGAAAAGCTTTTAGTGGTTCCGTTCGATTCAGTTCCAAACCTACCCGAGATGCTCTAATAACAAATTAGTGGCAACCCTGAAGCGCATGCTCAGTTCAATTAAGAACTGTATAGGGAAAATTTCACTATCTATTATGAAAAATGTTATTCCTTGAGTGGCTTGAAACGGTCGACAGAAATACCTATGTTCTATTGATCATTAAACCGCTAAAAGACTGCGGTTAATTAAATTCCTTCTCAAACTGGAGACGACCTACATTATAGTCCCTAAATTGTAAACAATTACTTAAATAATTTAAAAAAAAAAAATTTGCGAAACAAACCATCTAATCTAGACGTCACCTCGTGGCCTTTGTCTTGAAAAGGAAGAGGGAGAGGGGTTGTTGTTGCCCCCCCAATGCCCCATCCATCCCCCCCGCTAGCTTGAAGAATGTCCGAGCATTCCATGGGAGCTTTTGAAATTCTAAAAGAATAAAAGAAAAAGAAGTCTCGGCTCCGGTGCGGGATTTAACCAAATAACATTTTTTCTTTCTCCTTCTTCTCTTGGTTCTATTGCATCGCGAGGAATATATTATAGTCTATTTATGGCAACGGGGGATATAGCCCCCGGCATTCCTCCCCCCGCCCGCAATCATTCCCCCTTTTGAAAATAAAAAAATAGCGTACGCCTGCAACGGCAACTGCAAAATTTATCGAAAAGAGTTATCGAATGCTATTGGGTAAACGTACGTACGTATATGGTGCTGTATCTCTCTCTGTATGTGTGTGTTTTGCGCTAGTTTCTATTTCTTTTTTGAGTTCGATATATTGTAGTTTATCGCCGGGCTCAGCTAGAATCTGACGGATTTAAAGAAATCCTATTGCTTTTTCCCCATCCCCCCAACGCCCGCCTCTCTATAGATGACCGGAAGTCGTACAATATTCCATTCCATTCCATCATAAGTCAATAACCTTCTTAAGCCTTTGCTATTGAACTGAAGAGCCCGCCGCGTGATTGTTGTTGTATGTTAACATTTGAATTGATTGTCAGTGGACACCTGATGTTGTTTTAATTGCGTTTGTTAATTGGACTTGATATATTTTTATTATATGGGGAATTATTATAATTTGTTTTCGAAGTATTGAAGTACCCTAGATTTAGGTATAGTCTTATCTTATCTTATGTTTTACCAGGGATAGGTTAATTTTAGAAGTAGAATGGAGAACGGAAGGGTTGGTATTTACTTCAGTTTATTCCGACTCATAGACCACCCCTATAGACCTCCCCTCCCTCCAACACGGATAACGACGCGCGCCCCAGATATTACTCTGTTCTCCATTCCTACTTCTAAAATTAAATCTATCCCTGGTTTACTAGAGAAAATAAAACGCGAAATTGAATTGAATTCTTAGAACAAGGATGTAATTTAATTTTTAAAGTCTTTGTTCCGATTTCATCTCTTTTATCTTAAAGCTAATCTGGAGATGATCAATATAGGCTTCCATTAATGGAAGAGCATACTTGGCGACTTAAGCCTTAAAGGAATCGCGCGGCGGCTTTGTACGTCTTAATTGTTTTACTTTGAATCCTTAATTAATCGGCTTCAATCGTGTTTCTTATCGAACCAGCACTCGCATCCGTGTATTTTAAAGTTTGTCCATCCATCGGAGCTAATGTAAGCCAGGCTTAGGGTATCGTCACGCGTCTGCCTTTCACTTTATTGGCTCCTTCTCGATGGACGAAAGAGTTTCTCTCTGGCGATGAAGTAAAAAGGCCCACAGGGAATTTAACCAAATAAAATAGAGTTTATCTTAAATGCAAATACCAGTAACTCCCTAAATTAATTCGCTGGTTTTTCAGCGAATTTATGATCTAAATAAAACCATTTTAATATGTATTCAAGTGGTATTTTAAGATGGTGGGGGGGGCAAGTCGCTCGAGGGTATATATATGTTACATTACGTAAATTGAGAAGAGATGTTTTTGGTGAAGATTAGATTAGAACCAATTTAATCCATTTGAAACGCCTTATTTTTAGATGAACTCTTTTGGAAGGCTTAATTCGTTGAAAATCATTAGTTACTTCGTTTCCGCTCCACCAAAATAATTCACTCAAACACTCTTCAGTTGCACGTTCTGGCGTGCGTCGAAGAAAGGTCGGATACTTACTACCTTAAAGGGAGAATGAAATGGCAAATGGCCAAAAAATTTAAATGTAAAATTAAAGGATTTTTTAATATCCAAGTTTTGCAATTTAAATTCACTTCAAAATGGTTTTCTGGCCATTTCATTCACCCTTTAAGGACCTGGTCTAGGCCTTTTTAATTTTGAAAATACTTCTCAAGTTTAATTTTTAGTTGGATAGTGTCCGATCCCTCTTTCTTGGCTGACTGTTCGCGTATGGCCGGTAGCTATTGAGTAACCCAGGGGCCTAGGGGTGGTCTTGGGGGGGGCTATCCCCCACCATTCCCTCTGCTCTTCCCTGAATTGCCATACAATAGTGTGGAGGGGGGCTGGATGGCCGAGGGGGAGAACGGCTAAATGGATTGGATAAGGCAACTGCATCAACGTGATCGCACTATGGATCGCCTAAAAAATATATACCCAAAAAAAGAATAGACCTTTCCCGTCGTAAATCAGAGCCCACCCCGATTACCGCCTTTCCTAAAGGTCAAACGCTTAAAGGTCAACTCCCGAAACTTCGCGAATCTTAATTTTGAAGAAATAGCGAGATTGAAATTTCAAATTATGTGTTTTGGTGTTTTCAAATTTGAGCAGAGAGTATTACCAAAGACATATAGACGCAATCGAAAGGGGGACAGTGGTCACGTGCACGTTACCACCTGAAGATAAACAAATTCTTACTGTTGCTATAAATTAAAACCTTAAGATCTTTAAGAGGAACACTGACGCTGGTGGCGCACAAACCCCTTTACGTCATAGATTCCCTTTTGTCGCCAGGGAGATAACTAACTAACTCTCTGTGAAGTTTTCTATAGGCACAAACGTATGTGGAAATATAACTTTATTTACAATTTAGTTCTCAAACCGCACCACTTAAGGTTTGGAATGAAATCCCGAATATCATTCTAGACTGTTCCTTGAAATTGGGGTACTTCATGGTAAAGGGGCCCGTTGGTAAGCTCCCAAAATGGTCTATCGTATCTCGCTGGCTCTTAGCCGGGAGCAATTCTGGAAAGAGTATGCTCCTCAACGTTTATCCAACTTCGAAATGTGGAATCAAACGATGGGGGCAGAGTGTGTTAGTGAATCAGCTTGACGGTGCCGTCGTATTCGCCTTTTGTAGGGTGGACGGGTCCGGGAAGGCAGAGTGTGTAGATCTTAGATCTTTTCCGGAAGACTAATGGATTAGTTTCTTTGGATTCTATTCAAGGAAAACGCCGAAACTGAATTACCGATCCCTCATATACATAACGTGTACGCCTTCGACTTCGCTTTGGT